>VIAB01004702.1:92165-107626 GCA_009801035.1 Oophaga pumilio | reverse complement strand
AGCGATCTGACAGGCAGTGCAGGAGGCTTGCCGGCGCCTACTCTAAGCAGGCACTGACAAGCCACCTTCCTGCAGGACGCGGAAGGACTCAGTGGCCATCTTGGATCTGGGGGCCTTCAGGGAGGAGGCCCTCGGAGCAACGCGATCACATTGCGGTGTTCTGAGGGTCTCAGGGAAGCACGCAGGGAGCCCCCTCCCTGCGCGATGCTTCCCTATGCAGCCAGAACACTGCGATCATGTTTGATTGCAGTGTGCCGGGGGTTAACGTGCCGGGAGCCGTCCCTGACCGCTCCTGGCACATAGTGCCGGGTGTCAGCTGTGATAATCAGCTGTCCACGGTCATACGGACCCGGGTCAACTGGACGGGATAGTACTTCAGATGTCAGAAAGGGGTTAAAATAATGCCTGGAGTCAGATTCTGAAAGAGATCTATGCCCAGCCCATAGATCTTGACAACGCATTTCCATATGAAAAAAACATGGATTTCTCTAGAATAAGACATCATATCGCAGATATCAAGGTATTATTTTATTCAACTTTCTATGACCTACATGCCCATATAGACGGCTTAGGAGGAGTGATCCTACTGATCAATTCCCTTTAAAACTATAGTAACCATTTAAAAGTGGGTCATACAACTCTGTTATTGCGTCTTTTATTTGCACTACAACCGGTCTGTCCTTGAATACTTGCCTTAAGCACCATATGCAGCATCATCTGCAGTCCACTCTTGCCTGGATACTTCCCAGAAATGTTAGATGGTGATAGGTTAAAAAGGCTTGCTCCGGTTTCATTGCAGATTACATTCACCAACATCTTTTTGCCCACCCCAGCTGGTCCTGCCAGAAGGAGGGCTTTTATCTGTGGAGCCTTCTCATGAACGGATTCACATCCTGTATAACAAAAATGAAAAGTTACAGCCCGTAGAATCCAAAAGTGGTAACTACATAATAAATAGTGAAATATTTGTCTTTACAAATTCCAGGAGAGATTCAGTGGTGACTTGTCCAGGACTATTACTTCAATTCATAATAAGGGATTTTACATTTTGAAAAATTAGATGAGCAAAAATTGTGCTAATGTATGCAGAACAGTTTAACGAGGTAATGACATTGCACAACCTGGCCCATTTCAGATATTTCCAACAAACAATATCAGCCAAATTTGCAGCAAACGGTTTTATGTTGTATGATGATGATGATACAAGGTTACAGACTTGATAACTAAAAAGTTATAGTCATTGTGAACAATATTCCCATATTAAACCTTGACATCTACTAGATAATCACTTAATGCTATGTGATATGAAAATATTTAGAATTGAGAGTCCTCAATGGTTGATACATTTTATTGGCTAACTGAAAAGATGGTAACAAATTGCAAGCTTTCGAGACTACTCAGGTCTCTTCATCAGGCAAAGACTAATACAAAATCTGAAGAATCACATATTTATACACAACACAGCACAGAAACAATGCAATAGATAAGACAAGTGACGTAAAGCAGAAATGTCATTATGGGAGATAGAGATGAATATAAACATTGGAACAGTTCATAGATAAGGAGTGTGAAAGTTTTATTGCTCTCTGATTGGGGTCTGGTATTGTGTTGTTTTGCCCCAGAAGGTCTTAGGAGCAAATTCCTTAATTGATGTAAAAAGGCATAAATCCATGCGATATATTCATTCCTATGTGATAAGCACTAAACATGTTCTCATTATTAGGGTCCTCATTGTAATAATGATTAATCTATAAGGCTGTGCTCATAAGTTATGGCCAAATTGCATGTTTTTGTTCAAAAATTGCTTCAAAAACATTGCGATTGTTTGAAATTGTGGCAAAAAACCCTGCAAAAAAGAAAATAGCAGCCTTTTGCAACTTTCAGATGAACCAATAAGGGAAGAAGCTTTTCCAAGGGACGTTCATTCTTGATTATCAGGTCATCTAAACTGGCCAGCAATCTCCCCATGAATTAACAAGACTCTCATTCATTAGATGCGATGATTTTTAAGCTTGCTATAAATAATTGTTCTTGGCAGCACATCATCCTGTGTAAACAGTGCTTGCGAAAACAACAATATTTTGAGCGCACAGAACCAATTGAATTAGCAATTACTCACATCACATCGAAGTGCAGTCGGACGATCTGAAAAACCCATTAAACGACCACTGAATGACTTCCATGTAGCTGATCATCGGCAGTCGTGTAATGGTCGCGGTTAACACGTGTAATCCAGGCATTGCTATTTTTCTTTCTTGGTACTTAGCAAACAAGGTGATCAACTCCCACAATTTTCAGTCAGCATTTGCATTTGGTTTGTTATGTCTGCCTGATAATCATTAATGAGGCGTACCATGCAGGAATTGTACCTCAGTATAGACATTTTCATGATGAGCGCGTACATCGCTGTCTTCTGGTGACTGTATTACATGATAGCTAAGTCACATCTGCCTCTAGTTATAGAGAAACTTCCTTGTTCTACAGCTGGAATCACATCATCAAGTCCTGCTCCATGAGAAAAGATAATATTCACCAAGACCTGACCTGGCCTTCACTATCCTCCCCACACGGCTTGCACCAAGAAGGGAGTGACTGAGAGCAGCCATGTGTTTGCCATGAGTCTATTCTTCCTAGACTCTACATTATTCTGGGATTATAACTTGGAACATTTTCTACAAAAAAAAATTAGAATTTTTGATCTTTTGTTAATTCTTTTCCCATCAGATAATTTACGAGTGGAATATGACACAATTTATAGGTCGGATAATGACATGCACTGGCCATGATGTTGGACAGTTTATCTTGATGTCCTGTATTTTTAAATATATTTATTTTGTAATATTTACTTTCACCCTTGAAATTTCCCCACAAAACTCCAAAAATGGGCCACATAAAATTGTTGGCACCCACAACTTTATATTTGGTTGCACACCCTTAGAATAAATAACTGCAATCAATCGACAAGATTCTTACACCTCTCGACTGGAATTATGGACCACTCTTCTTTTGCAAACTGCTCCAGGTCACTCATATTTGAAGGGTGCGTTCTCCCAACAACAATTTAAGATCTCTTCACACGTGCTCAAACCTGTACCCAAAAGCCTTTGGTAATCTTCAGATTTCATGATGCCTTGCACACAGTCAATGCATACAGTGCCAGAGGCAGCAAAATAGATCCAAAACATCTTTGAGCCTCCAATATATTTGACTGTAGGTACTGTGTTCTTTTTTTTGTAGGCATCATTGCATTTTCAATAAACAATAGAATTATGTTTTTTTACCGAACAGCTTTATCTTGGTCTCATCTGTCCAAAAGACGCTTTCCCAGAAGGATTTTGGCTTACCCACCTACGTTTTGGCAAACTGCAGTCTAGCTTTTCTATGTCTCTGTGACAGCAGTGGAGTGCTCATGGGTCTACTGCCATAGCGTTTCATTTCATTCCAATGTCGACAGATAGTTTGCACTGACACTGCCTGCATGACAGCTTGAATTTCTTTGGAACTTGATTGGGGCTGTTTATCCACCATCCGGACTATCCTGCATTGCAGCCTTTCATCAATTAGTCTCTGTCGTGCACGTCCAGTGCCATGGGTTGTAAACTTCTTGATTATGTTGTGCACCATGGACAAAGGAACAACCGGATCTCTGGAGCCTTGTAACCTTGAGATTGTTGATATTTTTCAACAATTTGGGTTCTCAAGTCCTCAGACAGTTCTTTTTGTCTCTTTCTTTTCTCATGCTTAGTGTGGCATACACAGACACAAAATGCAAAGACTTAGTCAACTTACCTCTTTTTTATCCGGTTTCAAGTGTGATTTTCATATTGCCACTACCTGTTACTTGCCACAGGTGAACTTGAACAAGCATCAAATGTTTGAAACAAAGTTGTTTACCCACAATTTGGAAAGGTGTCAACAATTTTGTCCAGACTATTTTTGGAATTTAGTGTGAAATGATGTCCAATTTGCCTTTTTTATCTGTTTTTTTTTTGTGCTGTTTCAATACACACAAATGAAAGAATCACGTGTGTAACAAAACATGTGTAATTGCAATAATTTTTTTTGAGAAATTCTTCATTTTCTGGAACAATTTCAAGGGTGCCAACATTTTTGGCTATGACTGTCATATTTACCACATTTCCATTACAACATTTTTTATACAGTTGTGCATATTTAGGGTACAAAAGGAACCCATGTCTCCAAATAAAAAATATTGGATATCTACAAAATAGGTATCATTTTAACAGGGGAGATGAATTCCCATACAACCATACCACGACTTCCTTTTGTAAAAATTTGCTGACAGGTACTCTTTAAGGAGGGATTCCATTCTTGACAGGATAGGGGTATTTGCCACAAAAAGGAAGCTATATCTTTTGTTTCCAATGCACTCTGCATCACTCACATAGACAAAAGGGTGTAGATTCCCCTCTAGATTTCTGCGTGTGGAGAGTCCCAAGATGGGGTAATTAGACATATAGGTCATGCAATGCTTCTCTTGGAAATTAAATGTATAAATATCCTCTTCAAAGAGGAAGCAGACTAGAACTCTAGTGTAACCTATTGACGGCAGCAATCCTAAAAGTTAATATTTACCCTTCAACTAACGTTGCCGCATGACTAAAGGTAAAAAGCAAAACCAGGCACTCTATTTACAGAAACGTGTTTCAGGGTATTTACCCATCAATAGTGCAAAACAGGAGGTTTGATTTGGCAAATTGAGAGGCCTTTGACAGGGAGTCTAAAGGGGAACATTTATAGGCATGAGGCAAGGCTCATTAAAGCGCCAATATTGTCTTTTTGTATTGCTAGGTGGTAATAAAATTCTAGTACTCTTCCTCTCTGAAAAGCATATTTCAATATCACATTGACAATGAATGGAGTGGCATAGTGGCATATGACCAGCTGTTCCATACTAATCCCTTTGCTCTGGCGATCAGTGGGGACCCCAGCAGTGAGACCCTCACCGATCTAACAATAATAACCTGTTGAATGGTGATTATTTTTGAAGACTAGAATACTTCTTTGACATAGGTCTCAGGCTGGACTGGTTAGGAGGAAGGAAAGCACTGACTTTTTGAACAGTTAAAATAGTTGATTCACATTTCAAAGAATATACTCCTCCTGAGACCTGGCAAGCAGTCTTGTTGCCAACCATTGTATTGTGCTTTCGCACACCTGCATAGCAATATATTATTAAAAAATATGGTACAATAAAACATGACTGAACATTTATGAACACAAAGAACACGACAGCTGAGAATCAGGAAATGTTGCAAACTACAAATAATAAAACAATTACTAAGCACTGGAATAACAGTTAATACAGGGAGTGAAAGAAGTATTGAACTATTGAAAACATCACCAAAGAAATCAAACCATAGATGTCCATTAGTGATTGTTGCTGGCATAGACAGGTCTGTTAAACTGCGCATGCGCGCTTTCGGATATTCCTATTCGAGGATCTCGCGATACAGCGGTAATTTGTATGTTGGCGTCTGCTGTTCCCGTTTGCTGGTCTCGCGATATAGCGGCCATCTGTATGCCGACGTCTGGCCTCTCCTCCCAATTGGGTGGTGACTTCTACACACCGGTTTTGGATTTAGGTATTAGTACTCTTGTAAAAATTTGTATATGCTGGGGATTTTGACACACTCCCCCTGACGAAGCTGCCTTATGCAGCGATACGCGTGGGGCTCTCCCCACACCCATGTTCACTATTGTTTTGTGGACCCTCAGCCCATTTCTACTTGCTCTTTGCCTTTATTCAAACCGGCTTGGTAAATATTATCAGAGCTTTGGCCTTTCATTTGGTTCTTAACCTCTTTTGGTTAAGGGGCTCTTATATAGCAATCTTGTTTTTCGCTATAGGCATGGGTTATTCATCCCGGGTATGGGCATTTATGGCTTTCTAATACATAGGGGTTCAGTGTTCTTTATTCAGCTATATTTGGACAGTTGTATACATGAGTATGCTTCCTTATGTTTTGATTCTATCATAACTATTGCCTGTTTATTGAATGTGATATATACACATGGTCTCATATACCAGTGTTATAGTGCAATAGGAGGTTGTATTATCATTACACATGTATATTGGGTCATGGGTGTCGTGATTTGATTTTGTTTGTGTTTTTAAATGGTTTTAAGATTTATTGTGTGTGTTGTTTCCCTAATAAATTGTGATTTATATATTTGATATTCATTCAGGTGTGCAAACCATTTATTGTTTGGTCTTTTCTCTTTTTCAAACCATTAGTGATGAGCGAACATGCTCGGACATTATCTGAGCATCTGGGAGTGCTCAAATATTATGTTTGAGTCCTTGCAGCTGCATGATTTGCATGCTCGGATAAGAGGTTATCTGCCCACGCTCAGTCATCACTAATGTCCATCAATTGAGTTCCATGTACCGTATATACTCGAATATAAGCTGAGATTTTCAGCCCTTTTTTTAAGGCTGAAAGTGCCCCTCTCGGCTTATACTTGAATCATATACGCCAGGGGGTCGGCGGGTGAGGTGGAGCGGGGGTGTCAGATCATACTTACCCGCTCCTGGCACAGTCTTTGCAGCCCCTGCTTCTCCCAAGGTCTCCGGCGCCTGTGTTCAGCGATCACGTGGTACCGCTCATTAAAGTCATGAATATGCGCATATTCATGACTTTAATGAGCGGTACCACGTGACCGCTGCAGGAAGGAAGAGCTGCCGGGGACCGTGGGAGAAGAGCAGGGGCTGCAGAGACGCTCCAGGAGGGGGTGAGTGTATGCGATATTCACCTGTCCCCGTTCCACTGCTGCGCTCCGCACTGTCCTCTGCGTCCTCTGGCTGTGACGTTCAGAGGGCGCGATGACGTAGTTAGTGCGTGCCGCACCCTCTGCCTGAGCAGTCACTGACAGAGAACCCAGAAGACAGCGGCGCTCAGCAGTGGACCGAGGATAGGTGAATATCTCAGGTGCCGGGGCCCTGAGCCAGTGGTGACACTGGCACCTGTCCCCCATAGCACGGCAGTGTCCCCCCCCGATCAGGACACCGGCACCTGTCCCCCAGCGACGAGAGGTGAGTATTTTTTTTATTTTTTATTATTCGCAGCAGCATATGGGGCATAATATATGGAGCATCTTATGGGCAGCATATGGGGCATAATATACGGAGCATCTTCTGAGGTATAATATACGAAGCATCTTATGGGGTATAATATATGGAGCATCTTATGGAGCATCATATGGGGCATAATATACGGAGCATCATATGGGGCATAATATATGGAGCATCTTATGGGGCATAATCTATGGAGCATCTTATGGGGCCATAACCTTTATGGAGCAGCATATAGGGCATATTCTATGGAGCATCTTATGAGGCCATTATTAATCTTTGTGAAGTATTATATGAGGCGTATTTTGTATGGAGCATCCTATGGGGCCATCATGAACTGTATGGAGCATTATGTGGGGCTCCTGATTCAATATGGCTATTCAAAAACATTTAACCTACTGATGTCTCAATTAATTTTACTTTTATTGGTATCTATTTTTATTTTTGAAATTTACCAGTAGCTGCTGCATTTCCCACCCTAGGCTTATACTCGAGTCAATAAGTTTTCCCAGTTTTTTGTGGCAAAATTAAGGGGGTCGGCTTATACTCGGGTCGGCTTATACTTGAGTATATACGGTAATAATGAGAAATTAAACAGTGAAAACGCATTGAACACACTTACTGAAATTTATTTAATACTTTGTACAAAAGAACTCCTTTGTTGGTGAGGACGGCTTCAAGACACCTCCTGCATGGGGAAACAAGTTGCATTCGTTGCTCATGTGTGATTTTGTCCCATTCTTCCACACAAACACTCTTCACCTGAAGGTCCTGTGGACTCCTTCCATGACCTTTGAGCTTTAGTTATTTCCCTAAATTTTCTATTGGATTCAGGTCCGGTGATTGGCTTGGCCATGCTAGCAGCTTATTTTCTTTCTCTGAAACCAATTGAGAGTTTCTTTGGCTGTGTGATTGGGATCATTCTCTTGCTGAAATGTCCACCCTCGTTTCATCATCATCATCATCATCATCCTCCTGGTAGATGGCAGCAGATTTTATCTAAGTACATATTTCCATTCATCCTTCCTTCAATTAAATGAAGTTTGCCAGTGCCGTATGCTGCAAAACAGCCCCACACTATGGTGTTCCCTCCTACAAATGTCACTGTTGGTATGGTGTTTTTGGGGTGATATGCAGTGCCGTTCGGATTCCAAACATGGTGTGTATTAATGCATCCAAAGAGTTCAATTTTGATCTCATCTGACCAGACTATATTTTCTCAGTATGTCACAGGCTTGTATAAATGTTGTTAAGCAAATTTAACATGCACTTCAACATGGTTTTTCTGCTATGGAGTCTTGCGTGGTGAGCGTGCATACAGGTCATGGAGGTTGAGTGCTTTATTTATTGTTTTCTTTGAAACAATTGCACCTGCTGATTCCAAGTATTTCTGTAGTTTTCCATGGGTGATTATTGACTCTTGGACAACTCTTCTGATAATTTTTTTCACTCCTCAGTTTGAAATCTTGCAGGGGCACCTGGTCATGGCTGGTTTATGGTGAAATTATGTTCTTTGTTCTTCCATGTTATGGCCCCAACAGTGCTCACTGGAACCTTCAGTAGTTTAATAAATTCTTCTGTAACTAATGCCATCAGTATATTTTGCAACAATAAGGTTGATAAGGTCTTGAGTCAGCTCTCAGATTACATAGCAAAAACCTGGTGACAGATTCTGTTTCAGAATATCATTAAATCACTGATTTATACATCAATAAAAAAGATTGGCCTCTACAGATTAATGGATTCCATAACGCAAGAATTGAAGAAGATTTTAAAGAATAAAACTAAGACAATTAAGTCTATAATACCCAAGGAGACAGGAAAAAATGAACGCAAAAACAAAAAATTGTGAAAATAAATTTCTGGTCAAGTTAAATTATTGTCTTATAATTGAAGAAGACAAAACTCTTGTCATACCGCGGTTTGCCGTGGTGCAGAATTGGGCTTCATACAATCTGCTCAGAATGTTAACTCAGAACCTTGTGTTCAGTTTTGTAAATATTTGCTTAGCCACAATAAGTTAAAGTATGAGTTTTGGATGTGCGGTCCTTGTCTGTTTTTCTACCATTGTAGCTAAAGTATTATGCTGAGTATAAGAAACATTCACAAAAGCCATATTTGCTCACCTAACGGTAACACTCCGTACAGGACGAGAAGCTGTTTGACGTCGCTAAGAGATGGCATTGGTTCTATGTCAGCCTGGCGCAATGTAGTGCCTAAATAGCTATATTCACCTGGAAAAAAACACAAATGTGCCCAGTTATTAATACGGTTTATTACATGATATTTATAGCAAATATTCAATCTTTTTACTGGTTTGAAACTCTAGCTCCCCTACCCTACTTCTCAATGTTGATGAACAATCCTCAACAATTCTAGAAATAGAACTTTTGTAAATATTCATCTTTCAGTTTTTGAGCCCAGCAGATACTTTTTTTAATCACTTGCTCCTCTATCTACGGTAATAGCTCTTGCTCTCATTGCTTTGCAGTACTGGGTGAAAGAAGAGGATGTAGCGTAGGCTCAAAGTAGGCAACGGGCCACATGACTGGGGCTTGTAAGGAAAGTTTCTCAATCATTTTGCAGCCAGTCACTGAGAAAGGAGTACAGTATTAAAACATTTCTGGAGTTTCACTATAAGGAAAATGTTACCGAGGTGACTAGGCACCTTGTATAATACTGTTGTGATAACATAGTCATGCTATATACAGTGATGGCACAAAGAAGTACTAAGGGTTAGAAATCTGCTCCTTGATAGTGATGAGTGAACCTTGTTGGTGATACTTGGCTATCACTCAAGTACGTAGGTGCTTGGATATGCTGGGCACTCGTCAAGCATTGAGTGGTGCTCGGATTGAATGCTCGAATTACTATCCCGCATGTTAGGCTCCTGTTACACAGCCAACAAACACGTGGGGATTGTCTGCCTGTCACTGTAATGCTATAGCCATCTTGGTAGTGGCATTACTGTGATTGGCTGGCCACATTATCCTATCAGAAGTTATAAATGGACAGGTGCCACGATTGGCACACTGATGCCATTGCACAGCTCAGGGACAGTTGTGATTGGAGGGAGAGAGTAGTTGTTCAGGCCTGTGTGTGCACAATTTCATTAATCAAAGTCCTCTAGTGGTGCTACTGGTGCTGAAGCTGAACCATCATACTAAGGGTCCTTTTAGGGGCTAATCCCGTTGACCCCCATTATACTCGTTACTCGAAATGAGCATCCGAGCATTAGGAATTCCTCGGCTCGAGTAATGAACATGTAAAGGTTGGCCAGGGCAGTAGTCGTGGCTGAGTTTTGTGGGCATTGTGCACCCTGGCCTCCCTCTACAGGAAAACGGTACCTCTTTACTTGCATGGTACTATCAGTACTCACTGTGCTGTCAGCATTCTCTTTGCTGCGCTGACATAACGCTGCTTCTGTATTCCAATAGAGACAGAAACCAAGGCAACTCTTAACTGTACAGATTTAATTGCTTCAGGACACAGCACATCCACGTAGTTCACAGCAGTTTCATAACAGTCAAGACGGCAAATCACTTTGTCTTTCCCTGCACTGTTCCTTGCGTCACTAAGTGTTTCCGCGGGGCGAGGCATCTTAATAAGCCTCTCAGTGTCCTCCCTGTCAAGTAGTACCACGGTGAAGCGCTCCTCTGCCTGTTTCGCCCCAGACATTGGACCTGCCCATACACTTTTTCGGTGACCTCTAATCTTCCTTTTCCTTCTTCTTTCCTGCTAGTTCCGCTCTACGCTGTTCTCCTCCTTGTACTCCCTGGATGGCTGGGCAATAGCTTAACGTTATGAAGTAGTAAGACAGCTCGAGCCTACAGCCCTCCCGAGCACTATGGGGTCAGGCCCCCGACTGGGCTCTTCCAGCTCCCAGCCCTGACTGACTAGATACAGGAAGACCTTCCCAACTATTCCCCAACTAACTCCTCCTATATTAACTCTTAAATTACTAAATTGACAGTATGCAAATTGCCTCTTCAAACAAAGAGGACTTGTACTCTATAGCGCCACCTATTGGAAGTAGCGATCCTACAAGTCACAATCAACCCTTTAACGAGTCTTGTAATATGACTTAGGATAAAAGCCAAATCAGAAATTGACAGTAGTGACCCGTATGCCCCCATCTAGTTG
Organism: Oophaga pumilio; assembly: GCA_009801035.1. NCBI lineage: Eukaryota > Metazoa > Chordata > Amphibia > Anura > Dendrobatidae > Oophaga > Oophaga pumilio. The sequence continues at coordinate 96,387 of VIAB01004702.1, read as the reverse complement.
CCATAACCCAGGCTGCACTGTCCCTGTAATATACATACTGCAGTAACAAGAGATTTACACATATAGCATGGGATTACAATGGCACAAATATATAAATATATATACAGTACAGACAAATATTTTGGACACACCTTCTCATTCAAAGATTCTTCTGTATTTTCATGACTATGAAAATTGTAGAATCACACTGAAGGCATCAAAACTATGAATTAACACATGTGGAATTATACATTACACTTTACAAAAAAGTGTGAAACAACTGAAAATATGTCTTATATTCTAGGTTCTTCAAAGTAGCCACCTTTTGCTTTGATTACTGCTTTGCACGCAGAAAAGGTGAACGGATGGACTCTACATGCCTAGTTCCCACCGTGAAGCATGGGGGAGGTGGTGTGATGGTGTGGGGGTGCTTTGCTGGTGACACTGTTGGGGATTATTCAAAATTGAAGCGGTGAGCGGTCCAGCTCACCCCAAACCATCTCGATTGGGTTCAGGTCTGGTGACTGTGGAGGCCAGGTCATCTGGCGTAGCACCCCAACACTCTCCTTCTTGGTCAAATAGCCCTTACACAGCATGGAGGTGTGTTTGGGGTCATTGCCCTGTTGAAAAATAAATGATGGTCCAACTAAATGCAAACCGGATGGAATAGCATGCCGCTGCAAGATGCTGTGGTAGCCATTCTGGTTTAGTATTCCTTCAATTTTGAATAAATCCCCAACAGTGTCACCAGCAAAGCACCCCCACACCATCACACCTCCTACTCCATGCTTCACGGTGGGAACCAGGCATGTAGAGTCCATCCGTTCCACCTTTTCTGCGTGCAAAGCAGTAATCAAAGCAAAAGGTGGCTACTTTGAAGAACCTAGAATATAAGACATATTTTCAGCTGTTTCACACTTTTTTGTAAAGTGTAATGTATAATTCCACATGTGTTAATTCATAGTTTTGATGCCTTCAGTGTGATTCTACAATTTTCACAGTCATGAAAATACAGAAAAATCGTTGAATGAGAAGGTGTGTCCAAACTTTTGGTCTGTACTGTATAATTACATATATATGATAATAACATGGAGATTTAAAGGGGTAAGATTCTCAACCCCTTACAAACATCCGAGCACTTTAGTGCTCATCCCTACTCCTTACCAATAAAATCTGACAGTTTCACAGGCTTTGGTTTGATGAGAAGACCTTCTGTGACCAGCTCCTCATACAGAGAGTCAATGGTCCTGTAGATAAAACAATACATATATATAATAAAATGGATGTAACTTATTATAATAAAGCATTGCTACTTACTTAAGTCCTTCAGTGAACTCATCATGGGCTGCACTTTTATTTTAAAGGGAAGCTGTCATGTAAAAAAACATTATTAACCGCAGATATGGGTTTAATCTGCAGGTCAATCCTTTTCTGAAGCTGCCCAGCGCCTGCACTGAAAGCCCCACTGCCAGGAGAAAATGAACTTTATTTCTCCTGCAGGCTCGGGCTTACAGTATAGGGGTGCAGATGGATTTTCATAGGGGTGCAGATGGCGCTGTAAACACGCCCCGACACTATCCGACAGCCTGTTCATTATAATGCTGGGCTGGCTGTCAGTCAGTGCCGGGACGTGGTTACTTTCAGAAGTGATATCATTAAATTCTGTCCAAATCTATATAGAAAAAACCCTAAGTAATATTAACAAGTGAGTAACATACATGTTTAACGTGACAAATTTATATATGTTGAGCCCTATATGCCCAATTTGTCCTTTACCTGACGTCTTGTGACCTGTTTAGGTTTTCTGGTCTTTAGGTAAAATACTTTAAGCCACATACCTGTCTGGTGTTAAGTCCTTTTCCTTCTTTTTCTTTCTCTTTCCACTTTTCTTCCCTTTTTTCTTTTTCTGTAGTCAGAAATATTTAGGTAGTGTAGACATAATGGTATAACTTATGCATTTTCACAATGATCATAAAGAATGCTGCTGTTATAGCATTCAGTGCATAAAGCTGGTTTCACTTCATTTCAACTTCATTTTAATCAATAAATCTTGGAATAATAATAACTTTCACATTTGGACGTGTTTAAATAAAAAGTTCCTGTGCTGAGATAATCTTATAAATGTGCCTCTGCTGTGTACTGTGTAATGGCTGTGTCTGACCGTGCAGGAACATGGTCTGATTATACCACAGCTCCTCGGGGTATTTTTTACTTTACTATAGATTTTTTTCCTCAGTAGCACTGCATATTAGTACTAGTGTGCACAGGACCTTATCTGTTTGAGTTTATCAAAATGACAGCATGTAGAGCAGACCAATAAGTGATACATCGCTGGAATCAGGGTCTTTTTCTCTACCTTATGCTGCTCTCAGATTATACAGCAAAAACCTGGTGACAGATTCCCTTTAATATCAATCCGAGCTGGATCTGAGCATCTTTGGAAATTACTGCTTTAGGCAAAATCTAACTGTAATATACACACTGTTAAGTTTCTGTTCTGCTTGCTGATTAGATTGATCATCATGACTACTCATGTGCAATTTGCATACTAGCGGACACTTAACGACTAGCTTCTTTTCCTACTTCTTTCCATTGTTCCAACTTATATAGTTTTTAGGATACAAAATCAGCGTATCTAAATGCCCAATAACTTTGTAACAAACTACTTTCAACCAACAACATTGGATTCTTATCAGATAACTGAGTATTAGGCTGCATTTGAATATTCAGTATTTGGTCAGTATTTTACATCAGTATTTGTAAGAGAAAACAATCAGAGGAAGGTATAATGAAAACACATCACCACTTCTGTATTTATCACCCACTCCTGTTTTTTCTTATGAATACTGTTGTAAGATACTGATCAAATGCTGATTAAATACTGAACGTGTGAACTTGGTCTTAAGTTCCCGTCTCACATAGCGAGATCGCTGAAGTGTCATCGATTTTGTGACGCAACAGCGACCTAGCCAGTGATCTCGCTACATGTGACACGGAGCGATGACCGGCCCCCCTGCTGGGTATCGCTGATCGTCGTCGAATGGCCTGGACCATTTTTTCATCATTGGTGTCCCACTGGCCAGCGCACATCGCTGAATGTGACAGCGGGAGACCAACGATCAGCGACCTCCCAGCACTGTACAGCAGAAGCTGGGAGCCGGTATCCAGGGTACACATCTGGTAACTAAGCGCCGCTCAGCGCTTAGTTACCCGATGTTTAGCCTGGATACCAGCTCCCAGCGTAGTACAGCAGAAGCTGGGAGCTGGTATCCAGGGTACACATCGGGTAATTAAGCGCCACGCAGCGCTTAGTTACCCGATATTTACCCTGAATACCAGCGTGCTCGCTGGTCCTGATCACTGGTGAGTCTGCCCATGTGACAGCTCACCAGCGATCAGCTAAGGATGTCCCAGCGATCCCATCCACGTCGGATCGTTGGTGGGATCGCTGGGACATTGAAGCGTGTGACGGGGCCCTTAGTGTTTAGATCAGTTGAGTTGGCAAAACTACAGAAACATTGGTGGCCTTAGCTTATAACGACTTATAACGACTAATAATTCTCTGTACTATATCCATGACTGAGGTTAGCTGATGCTGAAGGATTTTACTATAGCTTTATTTGTATATTCCTAAAGATTTGTATCTCTACTTACAAGAATATAGAATGTTACCTGCAACTTGATTTGTAGCCAATCTCATTTGAGAATCATTTCTAGTAATTCTCATCATATGAACTGCACATAAAGAGCCAATTATTTATAGTCTTTCTTCAAAAGATTAAAACAAGCACTTTCTAAACTTTTCAGTGACCATGGAAATGTGATTTGTATAACCCAAGTAAACATAATCTGTATTATTCTCCATAGTGCTCTACTGAAGGGAATTAAACTTTCCTTTGCACATTTAATGATTTAAATGTCTCTGGAGTAAACTAGCCATAATCCTATTACTCACCTTCCCTCCTTTCTTCCCTTTTTTCTTTTTGTTTTTATCTCTGTCTACGGCCAGTTTCAGGTTTTGTAGTTCTTGCCTCATCAGTTCATCCACCTTAGTAAAAATCAAAATGATGTAATTGCTTTCATTTATTTTTTCTTTTATAGATTTCATAAATGACAATCTGATGATATTTGTGGATTATTTAAGCGTTCCTGTCACAGTGATTCCAGAATGGGCAAAATAAGTTCAGGAGGAATATAGTCATCTTAACACTAGAACTACTGATGGAGTCATTTTGACTCCTTT
>VIAB01004702.1:70836-90219 GCA_009801035.1 Oophaga pumilio | reverse complement strand
TTCTAGGCGGGGTCACGAGTCCAGTAGTCCTAGTGTTAAGGTTACAGTCCCACGATGAGCTTTTAGTGAGTTATTGATGTTGCAGATTTTCTGCACCTATTAAGCAAATTAGGTTACTTGTGTTTTTTTCATTACATTTTTGTGTGCTTTTTTTTACATGCTTTTTATGGTGTTTCTGATGCTGCGGTTTTTGTCTCTTTTTAGTATGTCATGTTTTACTACTAAAGCTACTTTTGTTTTTAAAACATCCTGGTATTTGGCTTGAACAGAATTTTATTCATATAGTCATGTGCAGATTACATACGCTTTTGATGCGTTTCCACTGTGGAAGCAGAGTAAAAACACATGTGACTTTTTTACCTGCGGATTTTCCACATCTAATGCAAATCTATGAGAAAATTCTGCACATAAAGGGAAATTGACATGTTGTAGATTTGAAACATGCACGTAAGTCAGTTTACACTGAGAAAAGAGAAGCACAGTGGGCAGGAGATTTCTATAAATCCCATCCACTTTGCTGGAACGGTAAGACGCAATGTTTTTTACACAGCGAAAATACACAGAATTAAAAAGTCACCAAAACTCATCGTGGGTACCCAACCTAAGAGAACTTTGTGACTATACACGTTGGATTAATGTGAGGCAACCAGGCCCATTATTGTGCATGGTGGTTTCCCAAGCCTCCTTGGGTTTTGTCTTTAGAGGACATGTATGGGGGATTTTGAAAAATAACTGATGAGTGAAGTATATGGCCTCCATAGGCATTAGACTAAAGTCTCAATATTGGTGGGCTCAGCCTACAGTCTACTGTGCATGGGGACCTCTGGATCTTGACTCTTCCCCAACAGATGATGTCAGTGGAGAGAAGCATTTGGCTGGTTGCATTTCAATGGCCGATCCTTTGGTTCTCCCTTGAGATAAGGCACTGAAAGTGGAGTCTGGCAGCGGCTCTCTCATAAAGAAGACAGGAGTGATCGGCCGAGCTGCTGGCTCCTGAGGGAGACGGGAAACACAGATGTTGGCCGGTTTTTCGGCCTTTAGACTGTAGATCAGCCAAACCTGTATTCGAATCTCTTCTTCTACTTCCTTCCTCTTATCTTCTTTGATGAGCTCAGGATCATGTGTCTGAAATAGATTCCAAGACTCTTTCCGATTTAGCCAAACACCTGCAAGTGAATCAGACATTGAAAACTGAAGAACAATGCAAAGGCTGACCTTAGCATTTTATCTATTAACTAGATGGTGGCCCGATTCTAACGCATCGAGTATTCTAGAATATGTATGTAGTTTATTTATGCATGGCTCCACTCCCACCCTCCCATCCTGTATACATGGCTCCGCTCCCACCCTCCCATCCTATATACATGGCTCCGCTCCAACCCTCCATCCTGTATACATGGCTCTGCTCCCACCCTCCCATCCTGTATACATGGCTCTGCTCCACCCTACCATCCTTGTATATATGGCTCCGCTCCCACACTCCCATCCTTATATGCATGGCTCCGCTCCCCCTCCCATCCTTGTATGCATGGCTCCGCTCCCCCCTCCCATCCTTGTATGTATGGCTCCGCTCCCACTTCCATCCTTGTATGTATGGCTCCGCTCCCCCGTCGTCCCCCATCATACTTACCCTGACACCGTCGCTGCACGTCCCTGCATCTCTATGCCGGCGTGCCAGCTTCTTCCTTTGTGGTGCGGTCACGTGGTACTGCTCATTAAGGTCTTAAATATGAACGCCACGCCTATGGGAGTGGAGTCGCGTCCATATTTATAACCTTAATGAGCGGTACTACGTGACCGCTCAGCACAGGATAGAAGCAGACGCGGCGGACAGGGATGCAGGGAAGGAAGGTGAGTATGTACATGGAGATGACCCGCGGCTAGCGCTGCTGATCTCCCAACGATAGCGGTGGTGTGCCTGTCGCTGTTTGGTCGCGTCCAATCAGCTACGCAGGATTTCATTTACAGATAGAAGTGAAAAGTTAGACAATTATATAGTAGATGTGTTTGAGCTGCGCTAAAACTTGGAGAGCCCGGCCCTCTATTATCATAATTTACACTTTTCATTAATAGTCTCACCTTCATAGCTGTCATTTGCAGATGATATGTCAGGAAGAAATTGGCTTGGCTTCATTTTCCAACCAGGTTCTTCTTCCTAACAGGGTTAAGAATAAATGTAACATAACATCTACAGTATGACATACTGTATACTCATTAATTTCTTTACTTTGTTGACTGAAGAATCCACAAAATGGGCATTTGGTATATATATTTTACGAGCTATGGCAAAAAACGCTCTTTTATTTAAGGAGGTCCACAGCTTTGGAAATCTTTATTTGTTCGAAGGCTCCCTTGCATATAACGTTGTCATTGGGTATCCTGCTGCTGGGAGCACCAGCAAATTGTTGTAATCAGTGAAAAGAATCAAGAATTTAGAGTTTTAGGTTCCCAGCAGTGGCCCCACAGGGGACATGAAGTATTGCATACTTATCATTAAAATCAATAAGCGATCTGTGTAATCCATAAACATTCTTGGTCCTCCAGAGCTAACAGATAAGGGTCCTGAACAGGGGGCACTTCTCTACTAATCCAAATTTCCAAATGTAGTTCTACCAAGAGAGTTTGTAAAATATACATGTCATGATCCAGACTGGGTTTTGAGTCCTGTTTTCCCAGTCTGGTCATGTCAAGAGTTAACCTTTCTCAGCCTCTGTCTGGGTTCAGGTTGGCTATTTATCCCTGCTGCCTACTGCAGGCGATATCAGTTATAGTTTTTGACTAGGGCTGCTGTAGCTAATTCTGATTGCTCTGATTGGTCCTGTTACGTTAGCTATTTGATTCCATGTCTCTGTTCTCCCCCATTCCCATCCTGACTCAATGTTTCCCTTTGGTGTACTGACTCCCTGGTTGTGACTTGGCTTGTATCCTGACCTGCTTCTGTCTTTTGTCTTTGTCTTATCCGCTTCCGACCATTGCTGATTCCCTGGCTTGTCTCTGACTGTGAGTTTGCTTATTTCTTTGGTACTGCGCTACAGTCTAGGATTTGACCCAGCTTGTCTGACTATTCTGCTGCCACCTGTGGTAGCCTTGCTGCTGCACTGCAGGCCAGCTCTGTTTAGGTGCAGTCCTGCTTCCACTCTACTGCCATTCTGCATCGCAGCAGCATGATAATTCACAGTACTAATTAGAGTATTACAGTCTAAATAGGTACACATATATTATACAATAGATAAAATAGAGGAAATAAATAGAATTTATGTAGTTCATGCCATCTTCATTGTTCAGCAGCACAACGCTCCCATGCCTCTCAGCTTCCTGCTTACGCTCGTGATAATAGACAGTTCGGGCCCATGACATGATGGAGCCACTGACCCAAGTAGAGGCAGCTTTGCATCTGCAGCAGAGACACTGAAGCTGGCCGGATTCAGAGATAAACCCATTTACATAGTAGAAATTACAGTACAAGTTCTATAACACAGAGCTTGCAAGCACTACACTCATTGCCGAGGCGATGGGCCACCACTGATAGACTGCAGAGGTGGCCGGTATTCTAGTCAATGAGCTGTAAACAATTGAATGAAAAATCCCTTTGTTCTTTAGCAGAGAGTGGACTTTTAATAATAGGTAGATTGCAAAGTTGCTTGTTTTTACAAACATTTTGCAATTTTACTTATTAATGAAGATAAGACAACCCTTTTAAATGTGTCAGTGTACGTAGTGAAGCCATTAGTATGGAATCACTAAGCAGGTTTAATATGAATGCTATTTCTATGGAGTCATATGGCAGAGATATGTCTAACGCTGGCTAAACACTAAACAATATCCTGATTTTTTTTCTCCCACATATTACTGATATCATGGAGAAAATATGCCTGATGGGGTGACAAGTCTAATTCTCTCAAGTCGATAAGTGGAAAGTAATAAGGGTTCAGAAGTTCATGCTTAGAAAGCACGGATGATGGAAAAGATAGTTATCACGCGTGATTGTATAGATATATAGTTCATGTGCAGTTCTTCATACATTTAATTAGAGCACTGCTTATTTGTGCGACAGAGTTTTCAATTATCCATATATGAAAAGAATTATCTCCAACTAAAGGTTAATAATCTGTTTTTCAAAAAGGGAAAAATAGCCAGTGATTTCTCCTTATATTATTCTACTATTCTTTCTATTTATTAGTACAGTAAAACAAATATAACAAATATATATACCGTATATATGTAATTTAATACTATATTTTTGTGGTATAAAAAAAATATAAGCGCTAAAAAGCATGCTGAAAATTATGATGCAATTGAAACGAGGCCTTTTCTTGCTTTTATTTAAAAAGCTGTAGCAATGACATGACTAATTTTCTATATTTCCTTTATTACTCATTATTTATATAGCAGCCATATTTTTCGCAGAGCTGTTATGCAATGTATTCATTAAATCAGTAACGTTTTTATACTTTTAAAACTTCTCCTTCCCAAATTATACTCCGTGCCTGTCCAATGAAATGGAGGAAAGGCGCTAGAGTCACCGCGCTGCTGCCGGAGAGGCAGAATCCAGACACCGGGGTAGCTGAGAAGTAGTTTTATTATGTGTTTCTGGCTGGAAATATAAGCTCCACATTGCCTGTGCACACAGGATTTCCGTTGAAGCTGCATAGATGCTCTTGCTTTAGTAATTGTGGACAGGAATTTTACCTTTCAACCATTTTGAAGCCTATGGGCAACTATTTTTTTGCAAACAAGCAAAAAAAACAAAAACGTCTTCTTATTGTGACTGCTAAATTTGTGGACTGTTTTGCAATAGCAGCAAATATTTACAGTTTTTGCCACCTTAAAGGGGTTGTAACTCCTTATTAAAAGTAATCTGTCATTAGATTTTTCCTAGCCCATCTAAGAGCAGCCTGATGTAGGGGCAGAGACCCTGATTCCAGAGATGTATCCCTTACTGGGCTGCTTGCTGTAGCATTAATAAAACACTGTTTTCTCTGCTGCTTAAGTAGCAGCTCTCTGAATGCTGAGCCCTGTATAACCCGTCCAGAATATTGATTGTCATCTTTCTGCCCATCTACATTGTGCATAGAAAGCTGTCAATCCGTAGTGGGGGTGGGGATACAGGAATATGGAGGACTACCTGGCATTAGGTTTACTAGTCCTCTAATGATAATCTCCTACTGATACAACAGTGATTTTATCCAAACTACACCAAGCAGCCCAGTAAGTGATAGAGAATCAGGGTCTCTGTCTCTACATTATGCTGCTCTTAGAATAGGTGGCAAAAACCAGGAGACATATTCCCTTTAATGGCCACAGGGTGGGTTCTACATAAAATAAAAAAATCTATACCTACCCCAAACGGGTGCTGCTTCTCAGCTCTCAGATCTGTATCCCCTGCCAGTCCTCTGACAAATAGTGCCGCATAAAATGTAGAACTGCAAGGACAATAAGCGTAATAGGGTCTTATCCGGATTAAAATGAATAGAGTGGGTGCAATGGTGCTCATCTCATCTGGTTGGGTCGTGTTATCACAACCCCTAAAAAGGCTGAGGCTGCTGCAGACCCATGGATATGAGAACATCAAAAATTGGAGTGAAAATGGGCTTATTCTGCGCTGCCGGCAGAAGAGTGATGAGGAGTCAGAAATCCAGGAATGTGGTTTATTGGTCATCGCTCGCTGTGGTTTGCCCTGATGAAGAAGTGTGACACTTCGAAACGCGTCGACCAATAAACCGCATTCCTGGATCTCTGACTCCTCATCACTCTTCATCCGGCAGCGCACAATTAACCCATTTTCACTCCAATCCTTGATAAACAACATCACATATCCACTACAGTAGATCAGTAGCTGCTGATTGTCCGCAGCCTATGTCATTTTCTATAGATGGAAGAATAGTGTTTTTTCTGCTCGGATGTAGCTGCAGAGTCCAATGATTTCGTTCATGTCAGGAGACCGACAGGGGACACAGAGAGAAGAACAATGGTGCTGATACACCAGATTTTTTTTACTTTACACAGCAATCTAGGGGCCATTAATAAGGGGTTGGCAAATAATGTTTAACCCACTAAGATTATCTGATAAAGCCAAACACTTTTACCCATTTGGTAAGACATGTATTTTTATTAATAATGGCCCTAATATCATTCTCCACCAAGTCTTGGATAATTAGCTGTCCCATAGCGCAGTCAGGTCTCAGCTACTATATATGAGTGCTGTAGTGAAGTTTTATGGAAATTGGGCAAAGAACCAGCTTCCAATTTGTTTAATATTAAATAGCACTGCTGGAAAACACATTTGTATGTCAGGAAAGATTTGTGGCAACAAAGTCTCTATATTAATCCTTTAATAATAACTGTCCTTCAAGGAGGATGTATGGAGCCGATTTTTTGTTATTTCTGGGGCCGGGGAAAAAGGGCTGATGGTGAGAAGACTACAGTTACACACTGATTAAATGCATATTTTCAGAGATTGCCATCAAATTGTAACCACATCTTTCCTCCCTGACCTATGGGGCGCACTTGGCTTTCTTGGAAATTTGGGGGCTATTCCCTCTACTCCCCTGAGCCAACAATCCCTCTGATGCCAGTTTGTGTCATTCAACAAAATACACAATATTTGGCTTTCTTCAACAGTGAGCCAAGTGTCACCATTGCTCAAACACCATCTAATATATCACCACCTAAGGCATAAGAGAAATATTATCTTTATGATATTAAAGTACAAAGAAAATTCATATTGTAAGAATGTTGCTATTATTTCAGATTTCTGTTATCATTTTCCCTTAGTATTTTGCACAAAGATATTTTAGCAAAGTTATCCAGCTTTAGAAAAACACAGACAGCAGGCGTCCCCGGCAGTTGTGATTCTTATCAGAATAAATTACAAGCTGGTCTCTTTATTGGAAAGGTAAACAGGTAGTATTCTGCTTGTACAGAATAAGTACATGGAAATTTACATAGAAAAATATAGGACATTCCAGGTTGTACAGATTGATGCGCCTACTATGGAGCCATGGGGGTATAGAAAAGGTTGGCTGGATTTCTTTTTGTTGATGGGTGGTGAGGACCTACCCAAAAAAACTATCTCCACCCATGAACTGTGGAGAATTACCCCAAGGGTCAAGGACTTTAAACTCCAAGATGTTCTGCCACAGAATGTACATGTATTTTGTTATGAATGTGCTAGAGATGGTTTCTGAGCAGAGGCTCCCTCTGGTGGTTACAAACAGTACTGAACCTTTCAGTGAGGAATGGCAATCTGGGATCACTGACTGGTCTGATATAAGGGAGGTTCCCTCCCATGATTGTTGCCGTTGATCAAATGTGCTTGTCTCAATTGTGGTTCCTGGTTCATTTGGAAGTTTGCTGAGTCTTGCCTGCATCTTCTGCTATCAGATAAGATATTTTCTTTTTTTATTTTTGTGCTTGCTATTTGCATTGTTTTCTGAACATTTGTGGAGGATAGCCGGGTCCCCTCCTGGGGCCTGAGCTCCTCACAGTTTGTCTGTAGCCTCTGTTGTTTTTTGATTTGCTTTTTCCTGCTTTTTCAGCGGCTGCAGCTTGGTTTTGTTCACACTGAGATCTGATTTAGTGGGTGGCGAGATCGTGTGATCTCAGTATTTTTGTAATCAGAATTGTTGGATTTTTGTAGGGTTTTCTGGGTTGCAGAAAGTAATCTCTCCTGTCCTTTCCTATTTAGTCAGCTTGTGGCCCCAGCATTTGCTCAATCTGTTTTCTGCCTGCGTTTGTGTTTTCATCTTGTCTAACCGCCATTACATGTTTGGGGGCTGCCTATTCCTTTGGGGCTTTACTCCGGGGCAGTTAGCTTTCCTGTTTCTATCTTTAGGTATAGCTAGCTCTCAGGCTATGACGAGGCGTCTAGGATCAACGTAGGAATGCTCCACGGCTACCTCTAGTTGTGTGGTTAGTTCAGGTTCTGCAACCCATTAGTTACCAACATCTCAGGTGTTCGGCTGCCCTGCTGTTGTTCCTGTCCTCCTCAGCTACCGTACATTACAGTATTTGCTTTCTTGGCTTCCTACAGTATAATTCCCAACCTACTACAGATGTATGAAAAAGTGTTTGTCCCCACCCTGAGTTCCTATTTTTTTGCATGTTTGTCACACTTAAATGTATCAGATCACCAAACAAATGTAAATATTAGACAAAGATAACACAAGTAAACTCAAAATGCAGTTTTTAAATCAAGGTCTTTATTATTAAGGGTAAAAGAAATCCAAACTTACAGGGCCCTGGGTGAAAAAGTGATTGTCCTCCCACTCTTAAAAAATAAACTAACTGTGGTTTATCACATCTTTGGGAAGCCAAGTTCAAATTCCCTAGCCACACGCAGGCCTGATTACTGATACACCTCTTCTCAATCAAGAAATCACTTAAATAGGACCTGCCTGACAAAGTGAAGCAGACCAAAAGAATCCTCAAAAGCTGAACATCATGCCGTGACCCTAAGAAATTCAGGAACAAATGCGAAACAAAGTGATTGAGATCTATCAATCTGAGATCAACAATGCTGCAAAGATGAGTTGATCATAATTCCTCCACACCATTGTAAAAGACGTATTGCCAGTTATCACAAATGCTTGATTGCAGTTGCTGCTGCTAAGGGAGGCCCAACCAGTTATTAGGTTTAGGGGCAATCACTTTTTCACATAGGACCCTGTAGGTTTGGATTTTTTCCCCTATATTAATAAGGACCTTTATTTAAAAACTGAATTTTGTGATTACTTGTGTTATCTTTGTCTAATATTAAAATTTGTTTGGTGATCATTGGTAGCACTGTTCTACAGCCAAATTGGTTCAGAGATGAAAACAGTTGAACTTAAAGGGAATCTGTCACCCTAAATTGGCGGGATATTTAAATGATGGCAGTCAGGTCAGATGGGCGGTGTTTTGGGTACTTGCCTTAACATGTTGTTCGCCGCTGTCTCCATTATTTCTGGAAATTGTAGTCATTGCCCTCCATATAATGCGCCTGCGCATTGCAATCTGCGGGCAAAGCATACTGCGCGTGCGCAATTCAAGATTGCAATGCACAGGCGCGTTATATGGAGGGCAACGACTACAATTCCCAGAAATAATGGAGACAGCGGCGAACAACATGTTAAGGCAAGTACCCAAAACACCGCCCATCTGACCTGACTGCCATCATTTAAATATCCCGCCAATTTAGGGTGACAGATTCCCTTTAACTAATTTTGTGGTGATGAAAACGAATATGATGCTTCACTTTTTTGATTGGCTCTAATTTTCAAGATCCAGAGGAGGTTGTGATTACTTATGGCATCTTTCATGCAGGCTTATAGAAAAATTGTGTCCAGTAAATTATTGCAATTACACACATTTTGTTATATACATTTTTATTTCCTATGTGTGTATTGGAACAACACAAAAAACAAAGAGAAAAAAGCAAATAGGGACATAATGTCACACAAAACCCCAAAAATGAGCCTGACAAAATTGTTGGCACATTTCCAAAATTATGGATAAACAACTTTGCTTCAAGCATGTGGTGCTCGTTCAAACTCACCTGTGGCAAGCCAGCAGGACAGCTTGAATTTCTTTGGAACTTGATTGGAGCTGCTTATCCACCATCCGGACTATCCTGCATTGCAACCTTTCATCAATTCTTCTCTTCCGTTCATGTCCAGGGAGATTAGCTACAGTACGATGAGTTGAGACTTTATTGATTATGTTATGCATCGTGGACAAAGGAACATCAAGATCTCTGGAGATGGACTTGTAACCGTGAGATTGTTGATATTTTTCAACAATTTTGGTTCTGATGTCCCCAGATTAAGTCAACTTCTCCCATTTTACTTGGTTTCAGGTGTGATTTTCATATTGCCCACACCTGTTACTTGCCACAGGTGAGTTTGAATGAGCATCACATGCTTGAAAGAAAGTTCTTTAGCCACAATTTTGGAAATGTGGCAACAATTTTGTCAGGCTCATTTTTGGGGTTTTGTGTGACATTATGTCCAATTTGCCTTTTTTGTGTTGTTCCAATACACACAGAGGAAATAAACATGTGCATAGTAAAACATGTGTAATTGTAATTTCTGGGAGAAATACTTCATTTTATGGGATAATTTCAAAGGTGCCGACACTGTTGAGCCTTCAGTATTCTATCATCTTAGGGTGACCAATCAAAAAATCAAAAAATGCCAATTTAGCCAACGTAATACTAATTACAGTTGCATCGCCTACTTTTATAAATGCACTCTGTGTAAGGTATACAGCTTTAGCATTTCTTAGCTTAGTTTCCTAGAATACTGACATGTTTCTATATGGTTTTTCAGATATGCCTCGTTCTTGCATTAAAAAAGCGGATTGTTTTTGCTACATATGCGGAGAAGTCACTTTTGCATCACAAAGGTGAAACTTGATTACCATGATAAGGAAAGTCTTCAAGCTGTAATTTGACTGCAGAATAAGAAATCAGGACATGAGTTGGGCTCCGCACATATACTGCAATTGATGTGCATCACATCTTACCCAGTGGTTGCATGAGAAGAGGTAATCTATGCCTTTTGCAGTCCCAATGATCTGGAGAGAGTCAACTGATCACACTACAAATTGTTATTTCTGCATGGTGCCCCCCATTAGGAAAGGAGTTTCAAAGATGAAAAAGTGGACTTTACAGTATCCCAACATTCCCCACCTGCAGAATGTAAGCCCGAAAGGGCAGGGTCCTCTCCCCTCTGTATCAGTCTGTCATTGTTAGTTTGTTTACTGTAAGTGATACCGGTAATTTGCATGTAACCCCTTGTCATGTACAGCACCATGGAATCAATGGTGCTATAGAAATAAATAATAATAATAATAATAATAATAATAATTCCCCCTGCAATACGGCCAGTACCACATACAGATGAACTGCTGGTTCCAAAAGCACCAGAAACATTTAAAGTTGAGTCAATTGAGGAAGAAGAGGGAGCTTGGTGTCATAGAGCATCTACCTCTCATGACCCAGACTTTCCGTGAGCAACTGAACCACACCTTATAACGCAAAATAAACTGAACGATCTTGTTAGAGATTTAGATCTGCCCAAGAGTAAAGTAGAGTTAGGCTGAGCTCTTAGGTTTCAGGCTACAGCAGTGGAATTTCCTAGCGGGTGATGTTTAGATTTCTTTGTTCCACAACAGTGATAAAGATCTTGTCCAATACTTCTTCATGGAGGGCGATCTTGTTGCATGCAACATCATAAACAGTTTAAAGGATGCTCTGAAGACAAGTCATAATCCAGAGGAATAGAAGCTCTTCATCAATTCGTCCAAAACAAGTCTAAAAGCTGTCTTGCTGCAAAATGGCAATGCGCTACTTTCAATTCCAGTTGGTTATGGAGTCCACATGAAAGAAATCTGTGACAATATAAAACAGTTCTTGAGGTGCCTTAACTGTGACCAACACTTGTGGCCTCTCTGTGGTGACTTCAAAGTGGTTGCCCTCTTGCTTGGTCTCTAGAGTGGATGCACAAAGTAGAGCTAGTTTCTGTGTGAGAATATCATTACAATAAAAGAGACTGGTCTCTCTGAAATTCACTTCAGCCAGGCATTAAACATGTCCTGTATGCAGCACTTGTTGACCCACAGAAGATTTTATTACCACCATTGCATATCAAGTTGGGCCTAATGAAGAACTTTGTAAAGGCAATGGATAAAAATGCAAAACATTTAAGTATCTCTTTGATACATTTCCAGGGTTGAGTGAAGCAAAGAAAAAGGAAGGAGTCTTTATTGGACCTCAGATTTGTAAGCTTCTTCAAGATGAGTAGTTTCTCCATTTGTTGGAGGGCAAAGAAAAGGCTGAATGGGTGGTATTCGCATAAGTGGTAACTAATTTTTGGGGAAACTCAAGAGCAGATAACTATGAAGAGTTAGTGTCAAAATCTTTTTAAAACATGTTAAAAAATTAAGATACTTAGTGCACAAATTGGCCATTTTTTGTGAGCTCAACAGCCAGCGACAAGGTATATCCCTTGGTTGGGACTCTAAACCTAACTTTTAAACCTAACCTCTCCTAGGCTAAAAGCCTTGTAGGCTTTTTTTCAGGATTCTACCCCGATAGAGGCATCATGTTATGTTTCAGATAGTCCACTAGTTCTGATCCATCCAACTTTGTCCTAATGTGTATGGTGACCCCAAAGCTGACCATAGACGTGAGATAGCTGTTGTCCAATAGCTATCTCATCACTCTCCGAGCACTCAAGTGTTTTCAATAGGGAGAGAGATGAAAGCCACCTCTGACAGCAGATTATCTCTCCTAAAAACAAAAAGATTGGACATTGAAATTCCAACTGTTCAATCCTTCTTTCCACTGACATCATTGGGGGAAAGTTAGGAGGTCGCCATAAACAAACATCAGCTGGTCAGTTTTTCATCCAGTGTGTATGGGGATGTCTTTAGTTTGCTTGAGCTCAAGCCGAACCAATGTCTACTGTTAAACAGGTACCAAAGAAACCCTACAGTGAAGACTAAAAACTAGAGAAGTGCTGAAAAGTTTAGTTTGGACCATATATTATATCTTGAGATTGCCAAATTAAGCAATGTGGCTGTCAATTTTTTTTTTTTTTAAAACTGCTATAGCAAGTTAAAACCAAAAGATATTATGTTGAACTTCTGATAATGAATATTATGACTTATTTTGCATTTCGCACTAATGTGAAAGCATACCTCAGTTTTGCAGGATAAAAGCTCCAGCTCTAAAACATGGCTTTCGTTAGCCTGACACTAAACACTAATGCCACATGAATTAAGGCTTTAATGGAAATATATGATGTTTTTGACACATAACATGTGGACTAGATTAGACTTTTGTTACTTGGTTAATATATTTTGATAGTGTAATGTAACGATGTTGTCCCCTATGGCACTGTTTCTAAAATTTTTGCCGTCACTGAATCCTTCTAGGTGAAACAAAGGAAGTTGTATATGGACCACCTAATCCATTCACATTTAAGCCTGCCATTGTGAAAATGCAAGATCAAAATTAGATTGGGAAATGGGGATATTTATGGGCCTGTCTGAATTTAGTTTATGGAGTACACTCATCTCCTGCTCCTAGAATTGAAAACCAGGGGGAAATTACTCATAATGTGCCAGTAATTCAGTTTTACTTCAAAGGGTTTCATGTACTCACCATAGACGGAAGTAGTAGCTTGGCTTTCCTTCACCCAGACAAAAATTGAGTTTGCACCTCTAGTCCTACATCTAAATTCCCTGGCCAAGGTAGAATATACCCTTTTTTGTTCACGCATTGCACCATGCAGGGATGGACTGGGAGTAAAATTCAGCCCTGGCATTTGAAAGCACTTAGGCTCATGTTGTTCCTCCCCCCTGAGACTCCACCTCAACTGTACCCTGAGGATGCTGATACTGTTAACAGCATAGCAGACAATGCGGCCCACGACTGGACCTGCCCATCTGGCATTTGCCAGAATTGCCATATTTCCAGTCTGGCCCTTGTTCCATGCACTCGTGTTGCATAACACACCGGCAATTCCATAGCGATACCCATAAAGCCAGCAATTCATGTGAATGGAAACAACTTGAGAACATATAAACACTTATGTGTGTATGTAGGATTTTTTTTAAATAATAAACCAATAGAAATTTAGCAATTGTTCTTTTTTTTCTTAAATAAACTGCACAAATTACAAAATGTGCTTTTCCCATAACTATTTATTTCAACTTGCATATAGCAGTTTTAGACTTATTAGCCTTTATTGGTGCAATATAGGGAAATCAAGTCTCTATAGATGTAGGTCGCAGTAGGTTCTAATGCACAATGCAAATGAAAAGAAAAGAGACAGGGACGCTCCATGTATGAAACTGGTGGGCTAAGGTAGAGAACTAGAGACTCAAAAAAGCTGATCACCTAGTAGGTTTGTGCAAATTTTAAGCACAACACAGCATGAGGCTTAGAAACTGTTGAGGACGTGGCTGCTGCTTCACCCGCTGAACCTTACAAAGTCAGGCATGAAACTTGATAGAAGCTGCACTGCGGATTAGATAGATGAGGCAGTTGAAAAACACAGTGTTTTGGGTGCTGCCAAATCCAGAAGAAGCAGATGACCAGTAAATTGAAGAAAGGTGATTTTATTGACAGTGGCTTTTGGAGTTGCTCTAACTCCTTCAGGTAACACATTGTCAATAAATTCTCCTTTCTTGAATTTCCTGGTCATCTGCTTCTTCTGGACTTGGCAGCACCCAAAACACTGTGCCTTTCAGCTGCCTCTTCTTTCTAATCCATAGTGCAGCTGGGTTGGAAGGGTTTAAAGAAACCAAATGACTGATCTATGCCAGACTGCTAATTTCTGATGGTTCATTTGGCACATATTTCCCCTTTCTGAGTAAGAGAATTTGGAGCTCTTCTACCTACTGCATACCCAGCTTGTCACCATAAGGGCCATAGTTTTGGATGTAGTCTTTAACTGCCCTTTATGAGGAAGACGTGCCCACCTCAGTAAGAACCGATTTGCATTTTGCCTCCAAACTATTTATTGAGACGGTTTAGTTATGGGCTCTGTGATCTACAATTGGAGGTACCCTAAGGGTATGTTTCCACGTTCCGTATTAGGCAGCGCTTTGGACACAGCACGTCCGCTCTGTCCAAAGCGCTGCCGGCTTTTGAACATGCGGTGATTCCACATGTGTTCATTGAACCATGCAGAATCACCGCATCCAATACATTGTACGGGACATTTATCTTGCGGAGACTGAAAAAAATGTAACAATATGACAAAGAAAATTCGGCCGGATGCGTTTCCTCCCTATATATATAGCCAAACTGTCTAAAAACTCTGTTATTATTAGGATATAAAAAGGTTATCAATTACTTTCTGTTCAGTCAATTTAAATAAATCAAAATAAAAGATTATACTTTTGAGTGCTGTCAACTATAAGAGCAAGTAATACATTCCATTATCTGATGGTGATTTGAATGATGAATGATGGTAAAGTGGAAATGGTACCAGTGGAATATTTCTTATTTTAGCCATGTAGTAATTATATAAAGTATTTAGTGTTGTTCTGGCAAATTATTCAAACCTATGTATTTCTATCTGCTTATAAACAGTAATAGTAGTAACCATTGTATGCGCTTGTAGAGTCCATTTGTTGACACTACATGTACAGGGTGGGCAATTTATATGGATACACCTAAATAAAATGGGAATGGTTGGTGATATCAACTTCCTGTTTGTGGCACATTAGTATATGGGAGGGGGAAAACTTTTCAAGATGGGTGGTGACCATGGTGGCCATTTTGAAGTCAGCCATTTTGGATCCAACTTTATTTTTTCCAATGGGAAGAGGGTCATGTGACACATCAAACTTATTGAGAATTTCACAAAAAAACAATGGTGTGCTTGGTTTTAACGTAAATGTATTCTTTCATGAGTTATTTACAAGTTTAGGATCACTTATAAAATGTGTTAAAAATGCTACCCATTGTGTTGGTGTTATGATTCAGTAGCCAAGGAGGACAGCAGCAAAAATAGACAGGCAACCAGACACCAGAGAGGTTGGTAACTAGTGGATTGCAGACCCCTAAACTGACAGCATAACTAGAAGCAGCAGTGGGACGTGCCTACAGTGCCCTAGACGCCTCGACACAGCCGGAGAGATAACTAAGCCTAAAGACAGAAAGGGGAAAGCTAACTGCCCCGGAGTAGAGCCCCCAAAGGAATAGGTAGCCCCAAACATATATTGGCGGTGAGACAAGATGAAATACAAACACAGGCAGAAAATAGAGTGAGCAAATGCTGCAGCCCAATCTGTCTAAATAGCACAGGACAGGAAAGAATACTGTCTGCAATCCAGCAAAAACTCTAAAAAAAACTCCAACACGTTCTGATATACAAAACACTGAGACCACACGATCTCTCTCCCGCTAGATCAGAACTCCTATGTAACTGGTAGCAAATAAGCGGACACTGACATAACAGGGAACTGAAAATACAAAACAATGGCAAATGAGAAACAGAGGCCAGCACAGGCCCCAGCAGGGGAACCTGGCTGTACAAACTCCAGGAGGTCAGAAAACTGAGATAGACAAAAACGAATGCCACAGAAATAAACAGCAAATAACTTATCTGAAAGTTGCAGGACAAGCAGGAAGCAAGCTGACTTCCAAATGGGACCAGGAAGAACAAATCACTGGCGAGGATCATGGGAAGGTTACTCACTGAAATCTCCCCAGTCATCAACACCAGATTGCCAATCATCGCTCCCAGCTGATGAACCTCTGTCAGCCAAATCAGCTTCATTACTATCAGCAGCCACCAGAGGGAGCACAATCTCCAAAGTCAGATCCAGAGCATTCACAACAGTTCGATTGTCAATGCAAACCTCTTCTCCCACTCTTGACACACTGATAGCAACACTGCAGAAGAAATGCTAGCACAGGCTTCCAGTATCCGTTGTTTCAGATGCTGCACATCTCGTATCTGAAGGCAATTGTCTATGCTGTGAAGATACGAGATGTGCAGCATCTGAAACAATGGATACTGGAAGCCTGTGCTAGCATTTCTTCTGCGGTGTTGCTATCAGTGTGTCAAGAGTGGGAGAAGAGGGTTGCATTGACCATCCAACACAATGGGCAGTACTTTGAACACATTTTATAAGTGGTCATAAACTTGTAAATAACTCATGAAAGAATAAAGTACATTAAACCCAAGCACACTATTTTTTTTCTTGTGAAATTCTCAATAAGTTTGATGTGTCACATGACCTTTTTCCCATTGGAAAAAATAAAGTTAGATTCAAAATGGCCAACTTCAAAATGGCCACCATGGTCACCACCCATCTTTAAAAGTTTTCCTCCTCCCATTTAGTAATGTGCCGCAAACAGGAAGCTGATATCACCAACCATTCCCATTTTATTTAGGTGTATCCATATAAATGGTTCACCCTGTAGTTTTGCAGGCATTTGATACAGTTTACTGCGTCTTTATGCTGTATGTTTATATATCTGTTGTGCTTATAAAATCTGATACAGATTTAACAGTCTCATGAGATTTTCCATTTCTTCATATGAAACCATCAGGGATGACTTTTTTACCTCCTGCTTTCCTTTGCCCTTTTTTCCTTTGGATTTATCTTTTTCTTTTTTCCCTTTCTTTTTCTTCTCCTTTTTGCCCTTTTCCTTCTTCTTTTTATCTTTGGCTTCTTCTTTAGCTGCTAACTCTGCAGCAACCTAAAGCAAAAAGAAAAATTGTGAGACAGACCGAACAATACCAGTCATTTTTATTTTAGATTGCAACATTCACTCAGCATGTATTCTTGTCAGTGCTTGTCAAATAATTTACTGGTTAGAAATAAAGCATCTTGCATAAGAATTGCTCGTAAAATTATTCAGATGCACGGTCATGCTTAGAAGTTTTGCAACCCTTCAAAATGTATGATATTTCTGCATAACTTTCACCTAAAATTACATCAGATTCTCACATAAGTCTTAAAAGTAGATAAAGAGAACCAAATAAAACAAGTCAGTCCAAACTATAAATCCTATATAAATGTTGTGGAAGGACCTGAAGCGAGCAATTCGTGGAAGAAGACACACCCAGTGGTGGACATACTGCTGGTGCAGCCGATGCAGGTGGAGGGGTGTCGTTGCATGGCAGCTAATAATAAGGACAATCTGGCCTGCTTCTCGGACCCCCAAAGCTCCGTGGGGCCCATGGCCAGATTGCCCTCATGTGCGGTGGGCAGCAAGTGATCCCTGCAGCTTTGCTGCCTACAGGAGAATATGGCAGCAGAGCTGCAGGGATCTGTCCTCTGCTTCCTGCCCGACGCTTTCTGTCTGACACAGGCGTGTGTGGATGGATAACATCAGCATGCAGCACATGCCTGTGTGAGAGAGAAAGTTACTGGCGATGATGATGCTGCAGCAGAACAAATGGAGAGGTGAGTGTTGTTGTACTTTTTATTATAACAATACACTGGGGAAACGTCCAGGACAATTAGGGGTGGTGGAGGAGAACAATGATGGAGATGGGGAGAGGACAATGATGGAGCTGAGGGATCTCAATGAGGGAGGTGGGGGGAGGATAACGATGGAGGTGGGGGAGAGGATAATGATCGATGTGGGTAGAGAGGGCAATTATGGATGTAGGAGAGAGGACAGTGATGGAGGTGGGAGAGGGGACAATGATGGAGATGGGGAGAGGACAATGATGGATGTGAGGGATAAGACAATGAAGATGGGTGGTGAGAAGAAAATAACAATAAGGGGGTGGGGAAGAGGACAATGATGGATGTGGGGGAGTGGACAATTATGATCATCCAAAACTTTCCATGTATGGAGGAAATACATGGGGAATTAACATCACATGCAGCTTTATGGCTATACATGTAATGCTCCTTGCTGTTTCAGCATGAAATCCCTGTTTCTCCCTGCTGGCCTTCTGTTTTACCTAGATGCAATGGCGACATAACCATATATCCAAAGTGATGGCTGCAGCCAATAGAGTTGAGATACTTGTATCTTATTCGAGTCAAATGTTGAATTTTTAGGAATTGCAGAATTCGGTGAATTTGGGCAATATGCAAATTACTATAAATGGCCGCCACCACTTTACACATTGCTGAAGGTTACATCAGCCAGAGAAGAATCACATAACGTGGATATGTGGCTTTCCTATAATGCCTTTCAGATATCGCATCCCATGGTATAGCACAGCCAATCAGGCGGGACTATCATAGCCTGTGTAAAAGCAGTAGAAGGAATTTTCGTAGTGAATCTGAATAGTGAGCGGACGTCACAGCTCATCAACAGAGATAGAGAGAAAACCATAAAACACTGAATAAACTGTACAGACAGTGTAAGACAGCACAGAGGTGAATAAGTATAGTGTGTGAGGAATAGAGCATAATATAGATGTATTTGACAGGAGTCACTGTGTGGGTGAGACTGGGACAGGGTGCGTCACATAGCTGGCAATGGTGGTAATAGTGCTGCTGCAATTCAATCACACATACACCCGATTTGGGAGCAATTGGAGGTATTGCAGTGCTTTTGATTTGTGGTGAATCGATTCACTGCAAATCAAATTTTATTGTCAAAAGATTTGCTCATCACTGCCAGCCAATCACTATCTTCGGTAGCCTCAGTGAGTGGTTGCAGCGGTCACATAAGGTATGTCGTTTGTAACCAATAGACCAGCATGGAGGAACGGAGACATTGCTCTGGAACAGCGGGATTATACAGGTGGGTATACATTTCTTACTTATGGTAATTTATGTGAATTGTTGGCTGGGGCAGAATTTTTTGGACTTGGCAAAACTTTTGAAGCCAAAGGCTTTAAATGACATAACAATCATCAAATATATAACCCTTATCCTTGGAGACTTCAACATCCCCATTAACAGTCC
>VIAB01004702.1:38835-52183 GCA_009801035.1 Oophaga pumilio | reverse complement strand
GCAAGCTATAGCGCTACAGTGTGCTACCTTTTCTTCTTGCATGAACCTTGATTAAACCCCTCTGGTTGAAATGCGTTGGTTTTGCTGACTCAGCTGTCCTGTCTATATTTATACTCCTGAAATAAATTTGAAGATTTTAGTCCACTCACGGAATGCCCAATATCCTTTTACCGTTATTCTTTTTCTCTGAAATATTAATTCAGTCGCCCTTGTTTACAAAATAAAATCTTGGCACAAAAGAAAATTAAATGCCGAAAAGAGGGGTCAACCACATCTAAATACTCAGGTTTTAGGGGTTTCTTACCAACTCAATGAATCGTGTTATTCCGGTTTTGCAGCTCAATTGTCACGATTCCTCTGCTTAGTGAGTAACTGTTTTGCTGCCCTATGGAATTTGGCTCATGCTGAGTTGATAATGTTTTGATTGACAGCTCGGCAGTCCAATCTTGTGATGGGCGTGGTAAACTGTCAGTACTTTGACAACTCGGCCATCCAATCTGTGACTGGGAGGTGCTGGGTTTTCTCCAGGTGCTCTCTGTTCTGGAGATTGCCCAGCTACTTAACTGAGCTGTTTGCCTCTAGTCCCTGCCAGACGGAGTTTGTGTTTCTTGGTGAGTGTTTGTCTGATTCTATTGTGCTGAGTTCGGCTCTTCCACTGCCTGACCCTTTGGACAGTGTTCTGGCTATCCATTTGTCTTGTCCTTTTGTTTTGATCCACTATCTCCTGGCATTTTGACCCAGGAATATAACTAGCGTCACACTACTACTGTGAGTGTGGTTGAGCTATGACCATGTACAAGAGTGGTGATTTTTGGAAAATAACAGATATTTTTATTGATTTCATATGATTCTTTTAAGCAAAGAAGTTGATAGCTGAAGTTTGTGGAGAACTTGTTTGGGGAATGTTGTAGTTTTTAACAGTCTTTGACAATCAGCCTAAAGCCAAGAGGCATACTATATCACTATTTAGTCCGTGGTCGTGACTAGCTTAAGAAAACTAAGCTTGCAGCATCACAAATCAGCAACCACAATTACCAGTTAGCATCAGTGAAAGTTAAGCATTGAAATCCAGAAATGGAAAAAATATATACTTTAAATTGTGCTAAAAGCCAGAAAATATATCATTTGAGTTTACTGAGCCAACGTATCTACATGTATCCAGTGGGTTCATTACTTGATGATCATGAGAAAAGTCTTTTATTTGAAATAAAAACAAAACACACTTCTTTTTTTATTTCAAAATAACAAACACCGTTATACTCACCTAACGCCCATTCCTTTAAATTCCTTGTCTCCTGTAATAAAACAAAAATTAAAAAAAGCAATATTCCTGACCTGTCCGACGTTCTGTCCAACACCGTAATCCATGTCTGGGGATTAACAGTTTTTAACCTGGACGGTGCCAAGATGCGACTGTCCAGGCTGAGAACCACTGATGAATGAGTTGCTTCGAGAGCAGCCACAGTAAGCAGTGGTTATGTCATCAATGTTACTGGTCACTGAGGCTGTGTTCCCAGCCAGGCCAATGAACTGCGGTGATCTCCCTCCAGTAAGATCACTACTAGAACAGTGAGAAAAAGTCTCACGGTGCAGAGGTGAGTTCAACGTAGTTCACCAGGAGAACTTCATTGCGGTGAATTTGAACTGTGGTGAACTCGCATCTGCACCATGAAACTTTTTCTCACTGTGCTAGCGGTGATCTCACCGAGGTCACTACAGTTAAGCCTGGCTGGGAACACAGCCTCAGTGACCTGCGGTAACCTTGATGAAGTCACCGCTAGTCAGTAGTCACTGAAGCTGAGCTTGCAGCAGTTCATTCATCAGTAGTTTTCAGCATTGACAGTCGCATCTTGGCACTGTCTAAGTTGAAAACTATTGATCTCCAGACATGGATTACGGCATGGGACAGAACAACGGACAGGTGAGGGATAGGTTGTTTTTTATTTTTGTTTTATTACAGGAGATGAGGGATTCAATGGAATGGGCGTTAGGTGAGTATGACAGTGTTTGTTATTTTTAAATAAAAAAAAAGAAAAGTGTGTTTTGTTTTTATTTCAAATAAAAGACTTTATTCTTGCTGTGTGTTTATTTACAATATAACTATAGGATTAGTAATGGATAGGTGCCTTATAGACTCCTCTCCATTAATAATCTGTGGGCTTGATATCACCGGACAATATAAAGGTGACATCAACCCTACAGATATGAACCCCACTTTCCACCTCTACAGGGCAAGTGGGAAGAACCAGGCAAAGCACTAGAATTGGCACATCTAATACATGGGCTGCTATTTTTAGGTTGGGGGGGCAATATTGTTGGTCCCTTACCAACTTGAGAATACCAGCTCCCACCTGTCGACTTTAGCAAAGCTGGTTGACAAAAATAAAGGGGAACCCACGCTGTTTTTTTAAAAATTATTTATCTAGAGTGCAGACGCCGGCTGATGAATACTCCCATCAGCGGCCGCCTGCTCTCACTGTTATTACCGGCAGCAGGCATCAACTGATGGGAGCAGTAGTCCCATCAAATGACCCCAGAGCCTCCGGTCACAGCTGAGGGCTCACGCTGTCATTTGACACCGTGGGAACCGCGGCTGTCTGACCAATGGTAATGATTTTACCGCCGATCAGAAGCAATGTTTGTGGCGCTGTCATGCACATGACAGCTTGGCTAACACTGGATGTTCAAGCCCCCATTCAAGTAAATGCGGTCTGGGTTCAAATTCAGGTCCGGGTACTGTTCTGGTACCCGAACCTGAACTTTTTTGAACTTTTTGTCTGAACCCGCCGGACTCGGACATCCAGGGGTCCGTTCGTCTATAATGCTGAACATGTATCTTCTTATGTTGCAAGAGGCCTTTTGGCTCAACATAATGTCACAATATATAACAGCTTAAAGTCAGCTGAAAACGCTGATTCTTTACTAGATTAGTCAACCATCTCCAGTGCATGATAGGCCTCATCCCAACTTTACCTTGACAAATGATAGGGGAAGATTGAATTCGACCCCCCCCGGATCGCCAAACCCCCTCCCCTCCCGGGTGAGTATAATAAAACTTATTTTTCTTATCTTGCAGGTCGGATCGGGGGCTTATCTACAGCATTGTAGAATGCTGTAGATAAGCCCTGAAAGTCAGTGGCCCCATCTTATAGCGGCCAAAAGTGATGACAGGTTCGCTTTAAATGTTCTACCCGATCTTTTTCTTAGTTCTGGACGAAGTAGACTATTTATTTGCATTCTTGTATTTCATTCGGCTGCTTAACTGACCGTTCTGCAACCATCATATGTAGCTGTCAGGAAAACAATAGAGCAGACACCACAATCTTAAGTGTCACACTCCCGCACTCAAAATATAGCATGTTTTAAAGCGAGTGCTTTTATGTCGACTCCTTGCCTTCTTTTGACAACCACTCAGCATGAAGGCAAGTACAGATGCTTAGCTGAGATTACTTTTCACGTAGCACCTGTGGTATGTTACAGAGAGCAAAAGGGTAAGATAACTGGAGGGTGAAAAGAACAGATATGTAGCACAATTTCCAAACATGGAGGGAAAAACTGTATCAAGTTAACTTACAGCTACTGCACAGACAATGCATTTATGTAAGCAATCGTGGCTTCAATGGCAGGTCCCACATCACCCTCATCTTTTGAGGCTGTTTTGAATTTTTCAGGTTTTACAAATTGACATTGATTCTTCGCATAATAGCAGCTACCACCCAGTCTCTTTCTTAAACTATGTTGTCTTCTACTAGATGATTAATCTGTACACGCCTGCAATCTTCAGCATGGTGGACACACAAGAGAATCTCAAAGTCTTCAGGAAACCACAGAGGTTATCTGTCCCATCATATTGTAAGGGTCATTTTGAAGTTTTAGATTAACAACATAATTTTTTTTAATCATTTTCAGAGTCAAAGGCAGAGTAAGTGAGAAAGGAGGAGGACTTCTGCTCAATGAGTTTAATGCTTGGGGAATAACATGAGGATTAAGGCATATATTATAATCATGGTTCTCAGGAGGATTCCACCCTGCTGATTGCATTCAGGAAACTCGAGGCTCCTGATAG
Source organism: Oophaga pumilio (assembly GCA_009801035.1). Classification (NCBI taxonomy): domain Eukaryota; kingdom Metazoa; phylum Chordata; class Amphibia; order Anura; family Dendrobatidae; genus Oophaga; species Oophaga pumilio. The sequence goes on along the minus strand of VIAB01004702.1, from coordinate 48,117 downwards.
AGGCCCTTGTTCCACCTCCCACTTGCACTAATGGTGACTTGATTTATGGGAGGTTGTGATTTCTACATCTCTGTCTTGCACTGAGATTTATCCCTTGTCTGGCTCGGAGGCCTGCCTTTCTTTTCTTAGGATTAAGAACCTGCTCCAGGGTAAATCAAGCATGAGAGGAGCGTGAGACATTGAAATACAGAAACACAGAATTTGATGGTAGATAAGACGCTTTTGGCCCACTGGGGTTAAACAGATTCCACTTGTGTTATATACTAATCCCCATCACCAAGTGTAGCCAGCACACCAGAAACACAGAAAAAAAGGCTAGAAAAAGAGGAAAGATGCAGGCCTAATTCCATATTAACAGAATAGCATGAGAAAACAACAGTTTATTAACAACAGGCTGTGACTTCATGAACGTTGCAAGTGAAAGTGGCACGTAGGGAGGGCTGCGTTTTTGTGTTTAATTGAATTTTCCATGTTTCTGCCTTTGCACAAACAGAAGGGATTAACGTACTTGTTCCACTTCACATGATCTAGTGAAAACGCGATACATTGAGAGCACTCACCCAGATAACCTTTTATTGTTGGGCTTTTCAATTAGAAGCAGCAAACTGCAAAAAGCAGAAAAAAAGAACAAAATTCTCATATATGACAGGTGTGGCTATTTGCAAAAGCGAAGACTTTTTTGAATAGGGCTGATAACGTTCCCTCTTTCTTATGGTTAGCAGAAAGGAAAACATCCTCTTGGATTAATGGGTCTTCATGCCATGTCTGGGGGATTTCCTCCCTTCTGACCACAGCCTCATTTTTTACTTCACTCTACATTAAACTCGCACCTGTAGCAACCGCTTTCTTGCCCTCCTGGAGTTCTGCAGAGGAGGGACAGAATGCATGTAATCCGTGCAGAGAGCTCAGTATGTAAGCTATGCCAACACTCACCAGCCTACTGGATATCTGGTGCCAGGAGTAACAAACATGTCATCACTGATATCTGCAAGACTCAAAGACTAAATCCATGAGTTCCAGCTGAAACCTGAACACATTTCTCTGGCTGCTTCGTAGCTATATATTATAGGCTTATTATGGAATCTCATTGCTCCTGTTTTAAAATGTAACATGACAGCTTTGTCTGGTTTACATTTTTCTTGTTTAGATTGTGTAAGTACTAAAAAGCATTTTCCTTTCTTTCTATATACAAAACGCTTACAGTAAAAAAGAAAAAAAAAATATACTCGTAGAAAAAAATTGAAAATTAAAACAGGCAGCTTTTTACCATTTCTGACCTACTTTTACATTACACAGTGTGGGGATAAGTTAAGCACCATATGTCTACATCTTACATAAGGGCTCGACAATACACATTAATTTGCAGGAATGCAAATCCAGGAAAACTGCTAATATAAATGATTAGTGTCAAGAGGTTTCAGCTTCAATGACAACTTTCTGAGAGCTTTTATTTTTAAAAAATATAACACAATTTCTGCAAAGAATCACAGCCGCTATCTAATGTGTCAGCTTTGTCAATAACAGGTACCTGTTCTATATTACATCCCTGGAAATACTGATAACAGAAGCATACGCAGATCATTGGGCTCATTTGCCCCCTCTGCAAAATTGGAATAAAAGGTGGTTCACCTCATTTCTGCTTCCAATTGCTGACTAGCAGTAAGTGGACTTGGCTCCCATTGGAGAGATATTTTGCCAACTGGTCATTCCTTTCAATCTCCATGTTACAATCATATAAATACAAGCAATAGCACTCTACATGAGCTCCAGTCTACAGACTCACATCTCTATGTTTCTAGTCCTCAAATGAACTGGGGTAGGCCTGAATCTAGCTATACCGCTGTAATGAATAACAATGTGGGACAGATGCCTGGATAATACGTGCACAACATTGGAAATAGCCACAATCCCCGATGCACAATGTAGTTGGGCTTATGCAATTTTCATCAAAACTATAAACCAAGCACATCAAGGTTTTTACATTTATAGCTATAGTGGAGTTCATTATTCATTCATTACGGAGTGCTGTTGCAATCAGAGCGTATGTGTACTTGCAAATTAGTTAAAAAGTTCAGAGAAGAGCTACCAGGATGGTGAGCGGACTACAAACTATGTCCTATGAGGAAAGGTTAAAGGATCTGGAAATATTTAGCTTTCAAAAAAAGAAGGCTAAGAGGAGACTTAATAGCTGTCTACAAATATCTGAAGGGCTGTCACAGAGTAGAGGGATCATCATTATTTTCATTTGCACATGGAAACATGAGAAGCAATGGAATGAAACTGAAACTGAGAAGTTACAGATTGTTACTGCCTTCACGGCCGCCTCCTCTCATACTCACCTCACCGCTCCTGCATTGCAGTCTCCCTCGGGTCAGGGCTTGGGCCGGCTGACTGGTCCACGGCCTGCGGTGTCTCTGCACTCTGTGAGCATGCGCCGTAGGCCGCGGCCGCGCGTCATCCCTTCTCTCTGAGCTCCGGAGGTGCCCTGACTCGGAAGCACCGTCGGACCAATCGGAGCTTGTGGACGGGTATTTCAGGCCGCCCTCCTTTAATGGAGGCGCCTGATCTTAGTATAGCACTAGCATTGCGCTAGCATTAGGCCTGTTTTTTGGATCGCCTTAGTGTCTTCCTTGCTTTGTCTTCCAGCCCTGTGTCTCAGCAGTGCTCATCTCTCCTGTGTTGCAGCCGTGTTCCGCCTGTCCTGTGTCTCAGCTCTGCTCACCTCTCCTGTGTTCCAGCCATGTCCCGCCTGTCCTGTATCCCAGGCATGCCCACCTGTCCTGTGTCTCAGCTGTGCTCACCTCTCCTGTGTTCCAGCCATGTCCCGCTTGTCCTGCATCCCAGCCGTGCCCGCCTGTCCTGTATCCCAGCCGTGCCCGCCTGTCTTGTGTCTCAGCCTTCCCTCCTGTGTCCCGCTCCGGGTGCCCTCTGTTCCAGCTCAGTCCTGCCGTACTTGGTTTCCCCAGACCACCTGTCTCCCCTCGGTTTTACCTCCGGTACCCTGCTCTGCTCTTTTACCCCGTGCTCTCTCTGTCCAGTAGAGGGGCTTCCGCTTCCCTAAAGAGCCGCCCCTCTCGGTACCTGCTATCGTGGTACTCGAACCCCAGGGCCTGCCCCTAACGATCCCCTAATGATCCCTGTATAGGGGTCGGCTCCACCTGGTCCGCTGGCCCGGGACCCTCGGTGCCAAGATCCAGAGGGTCCACTCTTGGAGGCTTGTGTTGCCGAGCCGCAACCATAACACAGATTAGATATTAGAAAAAATGTTTTGACAGTGAGGGTGATCAATGAGTGGGACAGGCTGCCACGAGAGGTGGTGAGTTCACCTTCAATGGAAGTCTTCAAACAGAGGCTGGACAGACATCTGTCTGAGATGGCTTAATGAATCCTGCATTGAGCAGGGAGTTGGACACGATGACCCTGGAGGTCCCTTCCAACTCAAACATTCTATGAGTTTAATGCTGTTGGTTGTACTGGCCAATGTCTGTATTTTCTAGCTCTATTACAAAGTCAAGGCCTGCATCTATAGAAGATCTTCCTCTGTTAGCACTAATTATCAATAAGAATACAACCAATAACTTACAGCTAGCTGCATTGGTAATGTACCACAATATTGGCTAGGAAATTCGTAAAAGTAGCCAAGCTCATAGAATAGATCCCAAAGGACCCTACTGAAATACAGGCGGATGAACCCATTGTGTGAGATGTTCAGCTGATGTTTGTTAAGTGGATATCATGGAGGAAGGGGATCAGGTGTGTTGAATGTCAATATGCTCGATCATTTGTTTTTTGTTCTTAAAGTAGGAAAGTTGCAACCAAAGATGTCTACAGCAGTTTATTCTCTTCTCTCCATTGAGAACACATGAATGCTTGGCATATCTGATTATTCATGTCTATTTGGGGATTCGAGGTGAATAGCTGTAGGCCGAAAGCTGTTGAAAGTAGAAATAAGTCAGGATGATGCTTGGACCTTCAAATTGTATTACAAAAATGATAGTAGTCAACAATATTTTTAAGTTTTCAGAAATCCTTCTTATAGTTTTCAAATAATGAAACAGCGAAAAAAATTGACAGTTAACAAGTTCCCACAATCTTCTAACATCTCAGTAGCTTCACTCTTTTGTCACTGATACCTAAACAAATAGCTCAAACATAGGAGGGTTATGGAGATGGGTTAAAAGGCTACAGGGATCTCAAAAGAGTAATCAGGGCTTGGAAAATGTACAGATGTGACATCCATTACATCCAAATATTCACCACTGCCACAAATGAAACTCTGATAAATGACCTTCAGGGCTATAGGTCCTCTAGTCATTTACTCATCCAACTTTCAATACTTCCAATTTATCTATATCCAAGTGAGCATGAAAAACAAAAGAGCTCACAAGTTTCCGTCTGAACCCCATGTTGACTGCCTTAACTTGTTCATTAATGTCAGCAAGCCTATAAATCTTTACGTACAGAAGCTCCATAAAGGTCCCTTTCCACCTACAAATCCAGTGTCACCCCATAAAGAACATTGAGTCCAGATGTCTGGAATTCTTTAGTGACTTTTTTTGGAACATAAGTGGGTCCTCACATGTCACCTTCAAAAATTGTAGTCACTCAGAGACTACATTTTTTTTTTTTACGTTGTATATATCTTCAAAATAGGAAATTTAATATGTGAAAGCTTGCAAATTTCAACAATGTCATTCAAACCAAAGGAGTTTTTGGAAAGATCAAATCCTGCCAAGTACCTCTATTCTAAGAGGGTTGAGGTGAACCACAAAAATAAATTGTATTGAAAAACGCAGTACACTTCCTGTTTGGCCTTACTTCCAATATAGAAATGCACTGGGATTACATAAAACAGTGCAAAAAGTAAATATGAAATAATATCGTTCCCAATTGGATGAGTTGTAGACCACTGATACAGGGAAGGCAGCGAACAGTCTTTACAAAGCAGGAAACATTCCAAACAAGTGGGAACTTGCTTCAGACAAAAATAACATCTAATATTACATCCTTCTGTCGTATAAACTGCTCCTGGATTTCCTCATACAATTTCCTTTAAATACAATGGACGCTCAGCCCACTATCCTACTCCAGCAAACAGATACATAGAAATAAATGAGGCCGAGCCAAACAATTGTGTCGCTAAAATCACACCACCAGGGTTTATGGTTGGTGCTCACATCAAGTCATAGCCCGCCTCAATAAAGAATTTTGGACAAGTGTAAAATATCTTTCTTCAGAAAATGAAAACTTTAATGAGTTTCCACTTTTTCCAAGGAGAAAAGGCTTTTCAGAATGCGAGATTGCTTTATAGGGAATTCCAATGGTCATTAATTAGTGAAGCGGTCTTCGAAGGCGGTTACTGCCAATAAGGGAAGGCTCTGTAATGTGAATATGTCTAACAGAAGCTGTCTATAGCTTTTTCTTAATTGCTTGTGTGTTGGAGGAGCTTGGAGACGCGTAGAAGAGCCACACTTGGCCGCACATGGCTTTCGATGCAGGACTTGGTTGCCTTATGTAACGTTATGTTACCGTTCAATTTGGAAATTTCTTCCATCCATTGAGAGAAATCAATGAGACCATTTCTCCTGTAAAGACAAGATGAGCTTCTACTAATAGACACATAAGCTTGTCCATGACACATGAGGGATGCCTTGATGAGGATATCCTAGACATGCTTTAATTAACCTTAGTAACTGGGGCAGGACCAGACATTAATTAAACTTTTGGCTGATTGTCTCAGCAGACATAATGTACTTCATCTTGAATTCCTCATGGTAAATATTCCTGGATGAGGATTGAGTAAACACATTTGAGTGGCACGTCATTATATGAAGCAAGCCGGGTGTTCAGAGCGCTCACTCATTAGAAGGGCAGGCTGTGTGCTAGCCCCGCTCACTCATTAGTATTTTTCACTCCCCGGTTGGGACATGCATTATTCATTCATTAGCCCTTTGCCGCTTATAGAAACGTGAGGAATTCTGCCTCTTTTGTCCCATGCTTCGTGTTTTCTTTTGCTTCAGTACCTATGTATAAAAGTCTCGGCTGACTTGTGAGGGTTCATAGAATTCACTTCAGGCACTAGTCCTAAATCTCCCCCTTTCCGGGATTCTAGAAATACATTTAGACAGTCTGCAGCTGGGGCATGTAACATGCAACACAATGGGGAGTTGATGTTATGTTCAGGCTTTTGTGTTAGGTTTTATTTTGTCTTGTTAACTAAAATGCAAAAAAAAGTATGGTGGGTGGGTGGATGAATGGAGAACATTACTGTAACAGCAAGTGATGGAAACCAGAATTCTTCAAATTAGATCTCTACACTGGTCTCATTTTCAGGATGCATACCTAACTCGAATCCTGTAACCCTCATCATCACCTTATTTACACTCACATCCTGGCAAATACATGTACAAATTTGTTTGGTATCCTCATGAGTGTCTGGGTTTTCTTTGGATACATTGTTGTCTTTAGTACAATTTTTGGGTTAATTATCCATTGAATGAATATGTCTGCTTAAATGGGAACCAGACTACGATCCCTGTTTGAGAGTAAATGCGTGTGCACTGAACAATTTGTTAGAGCTACGTTGTAGAAATGGGTTTGTAAATCTGTACCAAAACCATGCTGGTCCACAAACTTGAATATGCAGTGCCTGTGAAATCTGTTTTTGACACCAGTTAAAAACTGAAGCAGATCTAGCATTCATGTTCACACATGTAAGGTCGCAAACATACTTCCCAACCAAAATGGTACTTTTATAATACGGAGACATACTAAGACGCCTTATCAGTGCCATCCAAATACTCAAATAAAAGTATAATTGTGACAGTAGAGCAAATACTGGTCTGCTCCCTTGTCAGATTGATGTCCGGTGTCATGACTTCTAGGTCACCATAAGGTATGGTAGTTTTCGGTAAGTGTTAAAGGGATCCTGACAGATTACCCATGCCCTCCAAACCACCAGCATGTATAAATACCCTGCCTAACAAGCCCTTCCTAGTTGCTACCAGGCTTGGACTGGCCCACAGGAGAACTGGAGAATCCTCCGATGGGCCCCTGTGCACAAGTCGGCCTCCACCCTCTTATATGAGCAGCACTTGGCTCAATATACTTGAATCACTATGTACAGACAGAGGCAGCATCTTATGTAGAAAAGGGATATACGGCACTCCTGGTTGAGCAACTCTTATGCCTAAGCCAACCCGTAATCGAATATTAGCAATAAACCTGGCACTCAGGATAGTTTGTACGTATAACTGATTTATTTGACAATGCACAAATTAATGTTTTGGTCTGTTTAGACCTTCACCAGAACTGATTGCCGTGTGGGAACTGTCAGAGGACAACGCTGACAAGGGCGATCCGAATTGCTGTAGAAAGACAATTTGATTGAGGAATATGTCACATTTGCATGTAGTTGAAAAGTGGGGCCCTGGAGTTGGTTACTGGTGGGCCCTTGGCTCCCTAGTCCGACAATGTACATTAAAAGATGAGTCAAAAACGTATTTTTAAATTCCGTTTTCAATATGAAAATAAGTTTCAAACTAGTCGATGGGGCGTTGGTTTCCCCAGACTAGTTTTCCAGATGCCCCTACGGGTGTGATAACATGATTTGCAAGAGCCCAAGACCCCAGCGCTGCAAAGCAACAGTGATAACCATTGAGCCACCGTGCTGCCCCATATAATTTATTTTGCTTCCAAACAAAATCTAATTATTACAAACACAAGATGTTTACTTCTCTATGTACAAGAGTGTGATGAATCCACATTTTAAGATTTGAAACGTCAAGTGAAACCTACAATATCCACTAATATAGAAAACTGAAAGACCAGGAGGTATCCCACTCAGAGCAATACTTCTAACTGCACAGAATACATCTGTCTTCCATCTAGTTTTGTTTAGCTATACTACACATTGTGTAGTACGATAGTTGGAGCCATCACGCATTGGTGCTCACATATTTCTCTAAACATTAAAAAACTTTTTATTAGACATAGTTTCTTGAAAAACTTTACCATAAATGTGTAACAAATCTGTTGCTTTCCTTAAAGGCACACGTGAACTGTGATGCTGAGATGCAGACATAGACGCTTATTTATGGCAGCACCACACAAAGTTCCATGCCTCATTTAGCTCCGATGAGGCTGTTCTTGCATACACTTAGGCTGAAGTCCAACTGTGCAGAAAAATACAGCTGCCTCTTTATTTTAAAGGGGTATTCCCATCTCCAAGATCCAATCCCAATATGTAGTAGTAATAATATTAACAAATATCTCCAATTAGAAATGTAGTGTAGTTTTTCTGATTCGCTATGTCTTTTTCCTCATTTGCAGGCATCGCTGGACCTTCGGTATCAATGGTTAAGACCACTGATATAGTGACAATTAGCTAGTTGCTAATGGTCGTAACCATGGATCCCTAGGTCCTGCAATGCCTGCACATGAGGAAAAAGAGACAACGAATCAGAAAAACTATACTACATTTCTAATTGGAGGTATTTGCTAATATTATTATTACACCTACTACATATTGGGATAGGATCTTGGAGATGGGAATACCCCTTTAAGGCCGAAAAAATGTATAGGCAAAAGTACTTGTCAATTCTACTCTTTGTTCTTGGCCACCATTGAGGGAGATTTTCAACTATTGCCCTGCAACTATCTCAATAGTCCTCACATTGTTATCGGCAGCACATTTCTGTTTACATGCTTCCCACAAACAATTCATTTTTTGTCCACATAAAAGACGTGAACAACAACAAATTACTATTTTGCGTTCAGTTGCTGGACTTTTTTATATGATATTCAGGCATGGCAATTCTTACAAATGGGCATTGGAGCAATCATCATCCCGTGTAAGGCCACGTTCTCACGTTCAGTATTTGGTCAGCATTTTACATCAGTATTTGTAAGCCAAAACCAAGAGTGGAACAATCAGAGGAAAGTATAATCGAAACACGTCAGCAGTGCACTCCTGCATTTTTCACCCACTCCTGGTTTTGGAGTACAAATACTGAAAGTGTGAACGTGGCCTAAGTTGGTCTTTATTTAAACTCAGTGTTCTGGTTTAGTAAGATTCCACAATATAGTGCAGTTTTTTGTAAAAAACAAGAGCTGGATTACCAGATATTCATACTTATCAACATCGCTGGAGGTTTCTTCCTCCACCTTTTTCTATTTCGCTGACGTCCAAGACTGAGACTACTCTGGACGATGATACTTCATCCGGCAAGGTGCTGCAACAGATGGTGAGCTAAGGTTTTCACCACTATTATCCCTCTATTG
>VIAB01004700.1:64472-75519 GCA_009801035.1 Oophaga pumilio | reverse complement strand
TCAGTGGACATTAAGGGGCTAGACTGCCAACTCCCAACACCCATGCCTGGGTGTCAATTAGTCAGGTCTCAGTCCTTCTCAGCCCTTATCTACATGTACGTTACTTGACAAATGATAAGATTTTAATTCTAGTCTTGGTATGAAATCTAATATATCACTGTAACATTGTATGTATTGTATGACCACAGTAATGTATTTGTGTATGTTAAAGTATCTTACCCAGCCTTTGGATCACAAAATTTGGTGTAGTTATGTTTTGTAGACTAGGCAAAGCTAGTTTAGATACGGCATGTGTCATTATTAGAATGTGTAGGGTACACAATCCAAGTTTTTAAATGGCATGGAAGAGGTGCGAGAAGTAAAAAAAAAGGAAGAGCATGACATGTACTAGTAGTAGCGTTGCAGCAGTGGGGAACTTAGGGAAATCAATAATCTGTTTAACCTGTTATATAGTTTGACAGGTACAGCAGACTTAACCATGAAGCTAATAAAAATCTAATACAAAATATATACAAAACAATGTTGTCAAAAGATTACTAACCAATAAAATGTAGTTGTAGGATTTTCTCTTTATCTGATGCTAAAAAAAGGTTGCTGCTGTGTTTAAGCCTAAATTATGGTGTGGTGACATTATAATACATCTACTGTTTTTTTTCATTGTTTTATGTCGCCTAGTAAACCCTACGAAAGTTATTACATCTGACCAGAGGTAATGTTATATCTCTTCAATTGCGGGATTTTTTCCATATGTGGATGACTCATTATTGCAATTGTTGATGGGAACGGAGACTGTGACTCTATTAACTATGATCTATAAGGTCACCGGAATTATGAGGAAGGCGCATATTGCACCTGTTCCTCCCTAAACAAAAGGAAAAGACTACAGGTTTTAGCGATTATGTGGTTTCAACACTTTAAGAGAAGAAATCAATGATATTATATGTTTGCAAAGTGTTGTATATTAGTTACAAGTGGGGCAGCTGCCAGAGTTTCTACTACTGCTGTAAATCAAACATGTCTGTTTTTGTACAGCGTTGGCCAGGAAGACTGGAAATTACTGCATGTACACGCTTGGGTGAAATGATTCCGCAAAGTATTCTTTCCTTATGTTGTAATAAGAAATAAGTGAGTGTTAAATCACAGAGATTTATTACATTAGACCATTTGTTGCTATCCACTAGTTCATATATACAGGATAAAATATGCTGTTTTAGGAAATATTGTTAATCGCTCCATGGTAAAAAATGATTCTAACAAACCGGGAATAAGCGATATTGAGATAGAATGACAACTTAAAGGGGCTGAAGGCAAGTCTCTTTGTTCTATATAGAAGTAAAAAAAAAAAAATCGCAAGTGGCAATGCAAAAAAGGGCACAAAAGACGCTTCTGGATAAACACCATTGGCGTTTTCCTGTAGCCTCTTTTGCTTGAAATATCAGATTCGTACACTGGTGTCTAAAAATTGTGTGCATGTACCCTAAGAGTGCGCTGCAGTGATCCCAGTCAGCTTCAGATCATGGCTTTGAAAAGTGAATGTAAGCACTGCACACTTCTATCACCACTACTAAACTGCTGTCGAGACTGCTAACCAAGGCAACAAGCCTTAACCTCATCACAACATGCGGCCACCATGCTATTATCTTTTTGTCACGAAAAGCCCTCTGCTACCCCCTATCGTCACGACAATTGCACAATTGACCAATGATTAACGGATGAGGTTGTGGTTGTTAACAATAATAGGCTAGTTATTTTTAGAGCTAACAGTGAGCGTATGGTATATACACCTCTGATTACAACGCATGGAATATATATATTCACCCCGATACAGTCACTGCTAACTCCATGAGAACTACTCGCTGCCATCACCAATTGTTTATATAGGCCAATCACATGCCTGGTTTCTGTTAGCATATGGCTTTCAGGAGTGTGGTTTTCAGAGCAAAAGGAACAGAATTATTAAATTTTATTTTTAAAGTGAGCATGTCAGCAGGATTTTGCTAAGTAAACTACAGACATTGTCATATTGCTGCTGTTACACTGATTAAAATGATAGCTCGGGGAGGGAAAAATCCATCTTGTAGTTCTTGTGTAATCAGTATTAGAAGTTTTCAGTTTATGAGATGCTTGTGCTCTTGGGCAGGACTGTAAGCAGAGTCTTATCTTCATGCTTTAGGCAAAAGAAATCAAGGAAAGACCTGCCCACAGGCCCGCATGGAAACACAAACATTTTCCTTGTAACAAGGGCGACAGGGGTGGTAGTCCTGACCGAACTCAACAACAAAACACAGTCTGCAGTCACCCTGTCCCTTTGCACAAGAAACACAGGACTGACACCACCTTTCCTCACAAGTTACCTGTTCTTCCTCCGGCTACATTAGTCCAGACAATTGAAGTCCAAGAACACAGCTGTAGTCCAACAGGGAATAACTTTTAATAAACAGGAGTGAAAAGGAAAAAAAAAAAAAAGTTTAACTCTGTCTTCCTGCTTTCTCCCTGAAACTGCCTACGGCCGTAACCACGACGGCCGCATTAGCCAAAGTTCGCAGTAGTCCACTCACTGGGATCTGGATGCTTAAAGTCCCTTCATTGGGGGCCCGTCCAAAATCCTGCGGCCCATGTTGTGGTCCTTTTAGTCCTTAAGTCTTTGAGTCCAGGGCAACAGATCTCTCCCATCCGGGAGTCTGGCAATGCCCCATCTGTAATATACGTCTGCCCTGGGCCAACGTGTCCGGGTTACTGACTGGGAGCAGCAGCTTCCTGCTGTCTTTTCTTTTCCCTACTGCTGACCCAGCCCACATTTTTAACTCATTGCTATCCCTGTCTCTAACACAAGCACAGACATAGCAGGTACATAATCCAGAGTACACCACATACATTACAAATTACGATGCATAACTTACAAATGCAACATATAGCGGTACAAACATTACAATAATGAATACATAACATATTTACGTAAAGTGCACGGGGGCCAAATGATAAAAGGGAGAGAGAGCAACCGAGGGTACCTGCCACCTCCTTACACCCTCATCATAGAGACATAGAGAGAGAAAGACTGTCTCTCTTATTAATCAACCACTCATACACACACAGCCCCATCCAGGGACCCTGCCACAGCAGCACAGAGTATGTCAGCGACCCAGACCACAGCAGCGCAGAGAATGTCAGCGACCCCAACACGGCATCTCTCTCCCTGTCTGTGTCTCTCTGCCTGCCTCTCTTTGTCTCTCTCTCTGTCTGTGTATCTGTCTGCCAGTCTCTCCCTCTCTGTCTCTTTGTTTCTCTCTGTCTCTTCCTCTGTCTCTGACTGTGTGTGTCTCTTTCTCTGTCTGTCTCCGCCTCTGTCTCTTTGTTTTTCTCAGACATGGGTCGCTGACATACTCTGTGCTGTTGTGGTAGAGTAATAAAGCAAAAAAAAAAAAAGTGTCAACCCACCTAATAAAATTAATATGTTAATTTAATGTCATGGTGAATATGGTCAACAAATTAAATTAAGACCTATTATGGAATTGCTGTTTTTTGCTAATCCAAGCTTTTAAAAAAATAGAATAAAAAGTAAAAAAAAAAATAAGTACAATAATCCCCCCAAAAAACCTTTAGCCTAATATCAATATACTTCAATAATATAATTTCTATTTCCAAAAGTTTCCCCAATTCTCTACTTCCAGTTTATGTTCAGCACATGTGAGCATTTCCTCTGTCGGCACTATCACTGCGGTTTGTGAAGGGGACTGGCTCACTGCCTCATTTCAATGGCCAAGTCACTTTCTGATCATGACAGAAAAAGAGCCAGTAAGCCAATCTCCTACATACAGACCGCTGATGATATCCCAATATAAAACCTCTCGTTCGTCGAGCACTAGCTGAAAGCGGAGCTGCAGGTTCCACTAATGAGAGCTGAAGATTACGGAACCTTTGAAAATAAATATATTAGTAAATTGTGGGTCTTTACTACTTGAGCTCTATTACATGTACCGTATATTGTTATGAAATTGAAACCTCTTTAACTGTAAATATATCTAGTTATATACTGGCAAGATTGGGATGTAAAACTGATCCAAGCCAAAAACTAATCCACCCAGCGCCCCCTCCCCAACCCTAACCTTTGCTAAGTGTGAATGTATTTTTATTTTTGAGAGGGGTAGACTCTTGGCACCGATTTATCTTCTGAAGGAACCATGAATTCAGTCTCCTTTATGGTCACTCTAACATTTGAGCGCTTGGAAAGTTGGGTGATAACTGTTGTAGGGATGTAATAGTTTAAAAATTAGTTGTCATCCAGCTGTTCCTGACTCTTCTAAGTCAGAGAGCTAAGAAACCTATCCAATGGAGAAAACATAACGAAAGTGAGGAACCTGGGAAAAACTGTAGAAGCGATTGTTGATAATTCAGTCACCAGACCTGTATCCATTTCTATCTTGATTTGACTTTATGCAAGTCAGACATTTCTGCTGTGCAGGCGAAGGATTATGACATCAGTGGGATTTATTTAAGAATGACAAATATATCTGTCTCAAGTGCATTATAAAATATGCCGTGTAACACCGCTAGCATAAATAATGCATGTCTTCTGCATTACTAAAGCCTCTTAAAGACCCACTATGCCCAGTGTCCACTAAGGTAACTAGCAGATGTCTGATTAGTGACAGCATATGTCCATTTCTAAATCTCTCCCCAAAAAAGTCGATGCTGCTTTCTGCTGGCTACACTTCATCAGTTTTTATTAAAATATTAAACTGTATTATTTTATCCAATGTCAATCTTATTTTTCAACTTGTGAAATTTTATCTTTGCATGCTCAGAAATGTAATTAAGAAGGATTGACAGCAGAAAGAGCATCTCGGAAACCCTTATTTTAATAGGAAGGCTGGAAAATATTTGAAAAAAGAGATGGAAAATAGCAGTTGTAATGTTATGTCTATAACCAAGGTAGCTAATCTAAATTGTAAAAAAAATATATATTTTATTGAAAATAGAAACATAATTGTTAATCTTTACACAATCTTTATAACTATATATTTAACATAATAGAGTTTACAAGTTGCGTTCACAAATGTTTATGTATTCATCATATATAAAGGTGAAAGTTTATTTGGGGTGCATAGCATTTATATACTTGGCGCACCTGTCAGGGCAGTGGGGATACTCGGTACCGGGCTGCTTCTTAAAAGAGAAGTGTCACAGCGGCAGTGACCCAGACCGTGGCCCTGGGCATCCAATAAAAAGGGATATTTACAAGGGATAATAGAGTTTGCAATAAAGTGTTCTTAAAGCCACCTGTGGTACTCAGCAATAAAGATGTTAGCCGACGCTGCAGATGCAGTCCTCTGTGACAGTTGATGATGCAACAAAGTTGGTAAAGCTCCCCACAGGTTGAGCTAAGTCCCAGGGCAGATGAAATATAAATAAGATGGTGATGATATAGTATTTGGCAAGGGATGTAGCAGTGCTGAGTGGGTGTTGTAAGAAGAACTTGAGAAGACACAGTCAGGTGCACTTTACAAAGCTTTACTCACAGTTCTGCAGGTAAAGTGTCCAGGGTACTGGTCACAGATGGTTCTGAGTCAGTCAGCCTGAAAGCAATTTGGGAATCTCCTTATTCAGGTGGGTTGTGAGGCCTCCTTGCTAGCACTATTCTCTGAGGTACTTGCTGCTGTAAACTCTGTTCAAGTTCCTCTCTCTGTCTGCTACTTAAGTAGAACTCCACTCGCATGTCAGGCAGCTGTAGCCTGCTTCAGGGATCGCTCCTGTAAGGTGTCTCCGGCTTACACGTGCTGCTGTGTCGTCGAGTATCAGTTGGAAAAAGAGGACCTGCTGTCTTTTGCCCTCCGGATTCTGCTGCTGGGGCTTTAGCACCCACTAAGCCCCGGACTCCGGGGTCTGGTTTCTGGCACTCAGGACTAGGGGTGAGCTCAGCTATAGCTCCTGTCCCCCAGCTCCTTGCCACACGTTCTCTCTGAACCCTGCTCAGACACTAAATAACTACTAACTTCCTGCTTCTTACCAGAGAGTTGAGTCAGGTTAGAACTCCCCCTGCTGACCCGGAGCAGAAACTGTGTTGTATGCTGGAACTACCTGTTAAAGGGGATCCCTTTGTTGCTTCCAGGCATGACATCACTCCCCCATGGAGGGAGGCAAGGCCACTGTGGCAACCGAACTCCTGAGGTGCCACATACTCAGAGCACGTCCTTTCCCGAGTGACCACTAGTTGTGTTCATAAATCTACATAAACTGAAATAGTCATATGAAGTTCTAGCTATTAGTGTATATTCATACCAGACAGACTTAATGCAGAAATCTATGCTTCTGTTCACTTCATCTAAATGAGCCTTGTAGAAATCCATGTATGTGCTGCAGAATCAGCCCCATTCTCATGCATAGAAGCTGATTTTTAGTTTTAGACATTTCTATGACAACTCTGCCACTTGTGAATAGGTTTCCTGCACAAAAAATGGTTATAAAGACTCATTGCTTGATGGTGTTCTGCCCAAAGACAGAGCTTCCTTTTCAACAGTCCAGTCATGTATTGTTATTTGTCCTGCTGTCCTCTACTATACCATGGTACTGATGATGAAATATTAGACAACCACAAAATTATGCTTCATCCAAGCGCTTGCAGGGGTACAGAAATTGTACAGGATTCTTTTTTAATTTCCCTCTATAACTGTGCTCAAATCGGAAAATTTGTCTAACACTAGTCATTTAGCACCTCTATTATAAAGCTGGAGACAAAGAGCACAGCTTCACAGCCTTGCCAAAAATTGAGAGCTCTTAGCTCCTCCCCCTTTCTGGTTAGAGCATGCCCACTGCACTCTGCCACTTAGTAAACAGTTTTGTTATGTCCAGGCGTCTGGGGTAAAAATTCACTTGCGCTTATTGGCATTACAAAATTAATGGCATATATTAAAGCTTTATTCATACGTCAGTATTTTTGATCAGCATTTCATCAGTATTTGTAGGTTAAAATCAGGAGTGTCTCCCAAACATAGAACAGGTGTCTATAGTTTTTCTCTGCAACTTCCACTTCTGATTTTGGCAAACATTGATGCAAAATACTGAAGTGTGAATGAGACGTTAGGATATGCTATCAATATCAGATTGGTGGGGTTCAACATTAGGCACCAGCTGTTTGACGAGGGTGCTGCAATTCTGAAACATCTTCAATGTTTACATTGATCTCTATGGAATTAAAGCGAATAGGACTACACTACAATACCAAACAGAGCGCTTACTAAAGAGACGGTGTGCAGATATACAGAACAATGCCAATTGTAGTGTTCTTGTGAGTGACATGGCCCCTTTAAAAAGCAGACTGAGAGTAGATGAGAGGAGATGAATCCTTACCAAGCTGGCATTGATAGCTTATAATTCAATATAATAATTTATTAACATTGTAATTCTAAAAAAAGATATGAAGATATTCACATAGCAAAGTTTAGGAGGTGGTTGAGGTTGAACTAATATAATTACAAATCTGTATATAATAAGTAACTGTGCTTGAAGACTATTTAGTCTGTGCTTTTGGGGCCTCAGCCACAAGCACTAAAAGCTATTTGCTATAAGTTCAATTTATTTAAACACAATTTCATGAATTCCTTTATTATATGTGCAGATTTGTGACTTACCCTGGGGTACAAGCTTGTAAATTGCAGGGCATCCGTCCTGTAATAGGTCGATTCTTTGCATTACAGAATGAAGTATTGACTTGAATCCGCAGATCTTTGTAGCATGCGTCTTTGGTGTTCATGTAACCTGCAATAGGAGAAACAACCTGCGTTTTATTATTTTCCCACCAATAGACATTTTAATTACAAATCTAGGATACTTTTTACCCTTGATGAATATAGTACCCTTTAAAATATCATTAAACCCTAACCACCATTTGCTTTATTTTAAAATCCCCTACTATTCTCCCTATCCTGCTAATAACTATATCTGGGTTGTTGTTTTTTTTAACCTTTTTTGCTTTACTTTCGGTGACATTTCATTTGATGGTAGTCTCAAATGGGATGTCAGAGGAGAAAGGCCCTGAAGTCAATTACACACAACTTCTATCACCCCCAATATAGGACAACATCAGTGGGCTTCTTTCACTGCCATCCCACGATGATGTCCTGAGTCAATCACGATGATGGAGGCAGGGAGAAGTGACTGCAGCTTTTTGCACAGCATCCATACTACTTTTGTCATCCTTGCCCCACATCTTCAGTTCTCACCACTTCTTTCACTGATTTAAGATGTCATCAAGATCGGTTATAGTAAAAGGGTATCAACAGCTTCACCAAACAGCTTCTGTCACCACACGAGGGACACTCTAGTTTTAGGGCAGTGACAGAAGCTATGGGTCAGTGCTGCTGTCACTTACCCTGCCTCCATCACAGCAACTGATTCCAGACATCACCAGAAGACTGCAGTGAAAGAAGCTGGGGTAAGTGACCACAGCGCCACCCCCACATAACATGACATTTCAGAATGGTTGAATGAAGCTGTGTGGAAGTGAAAGCATTAACATCCTCCTGCCACGTCCCATTTGACGCTCAACTTGAACAAAGTGTAACAGGAAGTAAAGTAAAAAATATAGATATGGTGATTAGCTGTATAGAGAGGATGGTAGGAATTTCAAATAAAGCAAACTATAACATTAGTTAGTGCCTAAAAATAGATATTTATAAAAGGCATTGGATGTATCGGATTCAAGAAAATATTAGAGAGCTGTTTAAAGGCATTGTCTGGTACTGGGTAAATTGTTGCCAATGAACAGTTATACCTATGCATTATTCGTACCTATTTTCAAGATCTCTGCATACGGTCATTCTTATTTACTTCCAAAAGGTGTATTTGAAATAATTAGAGACTGCAAAAACTGCCGAAAAGAGTTGTTTTTAATAATGCCCTTTGATAACGCCTGACATAGTGTAGATGCAGTATGCAAATAAATTTGATTATAGTTTTGTGGGGTAAATCTGCTGAATGCCCATTTCTCTGCAGTATTACACAAGAAAATGCCATGACAGACCACTATAAATTCTCCATTAAATGCCACCTACTTAACAGAGCAGGAAGTACGGCGCCGCCTCAAAAATCACAAAAGTAGACAAATTTCCACACCCCCATGTACTGCAGGAATTTAATACTGTGACAGAGACCATTATTTTTAATATCCACAGATTGAATAACAAGGTCTGTACCACCGGACTGGCGCATAGCAAATGTGGTGCCAATATTAAAAAGGGAACAAAATTTGAGCCTAGAAATTATAGGCTAGTAAGTTTACAGTCTACTGGTGGTAAAATCCGTGAGTATTTTCTAAGTGTTGCTATCCCAAAGTATCCCAGTACGGATAACCTCATGACCCAGCAACAACATAGGTTTATGAGGGATTAGTCCTGTAATTAATCTGATCATCTTCTCTGAGGAGGTACAGGTGCTTCTCACAAAATTAGAATTTCATCAAAAAGTTAATTTATTTCAGTTCTTCAATACAAAAAGTGAAACTCATATATTATATAGTCAAATAGAGTGATCTATTTCAAGTGTTTATTTCCGCTAATGTTGATGATTATGGCTTACAGCCATTGAAATCTCACAAGTCATTACCTCAGTAAATTAGAATAATTAAAAAAAAACATCTGCAAAGGCTTCCGAAGCATTTAAAAAGGTCCCTTAGTCTGTTTCAGTAAGCTCCACAATCATGGGGAAGACTGCTGACTTGACAGATGTCTATAAGGCTGTCATTAACACACTCCACAAGGAGGGTAAGCCAGAAAAGGTCATTGCTACTCCTCAACTGCCTCAGTGATAGGAAACAAAGGGTTGTTATTAAAGGAACACACTTGGATTGGGTCACAGTTAACATGGGTCAGTATTGGGCCATCTTTTTAACATAAATATTAATTACCTTGTATAAGGAATGCAGAGTACAATCTCAATATTTGCAAATTATATTAAACTCTGCAGGGTAATCAACACAGAGGTAAATAACTTAATGTTACAGAAGAATTTATATAAGCTGGAGGCTTGCGCTGAGAAATGGCAAATTAAGTTTAATGTAAATAAAGATAAGGTCATGCACTTGGGCAGATGAATTAAAATGTGCAATTATGTACTAAATTGTGAAACATGTGGCAAAATAGCTAATGAAAGACTTAGAGGTATGGATGAAAGACAAACTCAACTTTAATGACCAGTGACAGGCAGCTGCTGCCAAGGCAAATAAAATAATGGGGTGCATTAAAAG
Organism: Oophaga pumilio; assembly: GCA_009801035.1. NCBI lineage: Eukaryota > Metazoa > Chordata > Amphibia > Anura > Dendrobatidae > Oophaga > Oophaga pumilio. The sequence continues at coordinate 65,282 of VIAB01004700.1, read as the reverse complement.
AGGCATAGATCTGTAATGGATACACTGGTACACGCCCCTACCCCTTTTAAGCATGTTCCAGTAAAATGTGATTATTTGTTGCAATGTATAGATTGTTTTATGTTTCAAAATGCTGTATATATAGAGAACACTATATAAATAGTGTTCTCTACCTTTATACTTCTTAAGAGCAATGTACAGTATATAGTCTTATGACTTGTAATGCTGTTAGGTGTACGTACATATATTGATGTGTATAATGTTAAGATAAGGAAAACGTAGCACCCTTTATAAGCCACTAGATGGGGCACGTTAGTTAAACTGAGACAGTACTGTAAATAGTTAAGCATAGGAGGGGCTGACCATGGATAAGTGTAGAAGTCTTCCAGTTTCTGGTCAGTGAAGCCAGGGAGCTGAGACTGGCGAGTTGGGCCTGTGAGCCCAGGAGGGCCCAGGTGCCCAAGTTAGGAACTAGTGCCCATGTGGGGCGGTCAGCTCCGTAACGTTTAAGCAAGCTACACAGTCATCCAGAGTCTGGATGCACAGAGGAGCAACAGAGGCAGCAGTGCTACTGCAGATGTGAAGAGAAGCTTGAGAAGAGGTCCTAGAACATTACAGGAGACTCAGATCACTCACCATGTGGCAGGTCATCGCATAGGCTGATGACCTCGTATCCGGGGCTGAACAGGTGAGGGAACTCCCAAACACAGTTAGTCTGAACAGGGAGAACTCTGAGTAACCGCAAGCAGCGGTATGACCCAGTAATGTACTGCAGGATGTAGAGAGGAGTGCAGAAGAGGTGATTAATGTGGACTGTGTGGAACCGTATGC
>VIAB01004700.1:29380-40708 GCA_009801035.1 Oophaga pumilio | reverse complement strand
GTCAGTTTAGAGTATATGGTAAAAGAAAGAACATAAAAGGGAAATCCAGATACACGGTACAAGCTGGAAGATCATGTACGGTAGGTACTCCAGATCTACAAATAATTGTATACCAAAATTGCTGAAGTGATTTAAAGAGTGGATGAGCAACTTAGGCAATGGTCACAGCTCTATGAATTATATAATGGTAAGTAAGGCTAAAAGATTGTTTTGGCATTTAGAATTTTTTTAATAGACCATTCAAAAAACAAATGTCACACTTTCCGTCTAGTGTAGACTAAGTACATATACGTTTATACTGAAAGGTTATGTGTGCACAATGTTTTTGAACCCCTCCACTCCCCAATACTGTTTGCACCTTCATGACCAGGACAAATTTTTACAATTTTTACCACTGTCACTTTATAAAGTGGTAACTGGAATTCTTCAACGGATCCCACTTATTCTGAGATTTTTTTCATTACATATTGTACTTTATGAGAGTGGTAAAATTTCTTCGATATGACTTGCATTTATTTGTAAAAAAAATGGAAATTTTGCAAAAATTTTTAATATTTTGCAATTTTCAATCTTAATTTGTATACCCTTAAATCAGAGTTATATCACGCAAAATAGTTAATAAATAACATTTCCCACATGTCGACTTTACATCAGCACAACATTTGAAACAATGTTTTTTTTTGTTGGGAAATTATAAGGGCTAAAAGTTGACCAGCGATTTCTCAATTTTTCAACACAATTTACAAAACCATTTTTTAGGGACCACATCACATTTGAAGTGACTTTGAGGGGTCTGTATGACAGAAAATGCCCAAAAGTGACACCATTCTAAAAACTGCACCTCTCAAGGTGCAAAAACAAATTCAAAAAGTTTACTAACCCTTCAGGTGCTTCACAGGAATTTTTGGAATATGTAAGGAAAAAAGAGAACATTTAACTTTTTGTCACGAAAATGTTAATTTAGACCCATTTTTTTTATTTTCTCAAGGGTAACAGGAAAAAATGGACCACAAAATTTGTTTTGCAATTTTGTCCTGAGCATGTTGATACTCCATATGTATGGGAAAACCACTGTTTGGGCGCACAGCAGAGCTTGGAATGGAAGGAGCGCCATTTGACATTTTGAATGCAAAATTTAATGGACTAAGTAGCTGACCCTATGTCGCATTTGGAGAGCCCCTTATGTGCCTAAACAGTGGAAAATCCCCACAAGTGATACCATTTTAGAAATAAGACCACTCAAGGAACTTATCTAGATGTGTGGTGAGCACCTTGAATACCCTGCTGCTTCACAGAAGTTTATAATGTAGAGCCCAGAAATTAAAAAAATCTAATTTTTCCCTCAAAAATGTTATTTTTGTCTTAAATTATTTATTTTGACAAGGATAGCAGCAATTTCTCGTGAGTATGCCAATACCCCATATGTGGTCAAAAACTACTTTTGAGGCACAGTGCACAGCTCAGGAGGGAAGAAACACCATATTGGAGTTCACATTTTGATGGACTGGTTTGAAGGTGCCATGGCACATTGGCAGAGCTCCTGAGGTGCCAGAACAGGAGAACCCCCCCATAAGAGACTACAACTGTTATGTTAGGTAGCTGAGGAGGACAGGAACAACAGCCGGGCAGCTGAACACCTGAGATGTTGGTAACTAATGGGTTGCAGATTCCTAAACTAACCACACAACTAGAGGTAGCCGTGGAGCATTCCTACGTTGATCCTAGACGCCTCGTCACAGCCTGAGAGATAACTACACCTAAAGGGAGAAAGATGAAAGCTATCTGCCCCGGAGCAGATCCCCAAAGAAAATAGGAAGCCCCCAAACATGTAATGGCGGTTAGACAAGAAGAAAGCACGAACACTGACAGAAAATAGAATGAGCAAACGCTGTGGCCACAAGCTGACTAAATAGGATAGGACAGGAGAGATTACTTTCTGTAACCCAGAAAACCCTACAAAAATCCAACAATTCTGATTACAAAAATACTGAGATCACACGATCTCGCCACCCACTAAATCAGCTCTCAGTGTGAACAAAACCAAGCCGCAGCCAGGAAACAGGAAAAAGAAAATGAACAAATAACAGTGGCTTCAGATAAACTGAGAGGAGCACAAGCCCCCCGGAGGGGGCCTGGCTGACCTCCACAGAAGTGCAGGGAACAATGCAAAAAGCAAGCACAAAAATAAAAGCAGAAAATATCTTATCTGACAGCAGAAGATGCAGGCAAGACTCAGCAAACTTCCAAATGAACCAGGAACCACAATTGAGACAAGAACAATTGATCACTGGCAACCATCATGGGAGGGAACCTCCCTTATATCAGACCAGTCAGTGAACCCAGATTGCCATTCCTCACTGAAAGGTTCAGTACTGTCTGTAACCACCAGAGGGAACCTCTGCTCAGAAACCATCTCTAGCACATTCATAACATACAACTCTCAATTAATTCATCTAGGGGTGCAGTAATCATATTGCACAGGTGGGTCACAGAATTTTATACCATTGGGCAATGAAAAAAAAAATTACATTTTTACCACCAAAATTTTGCATTAGCCCTAGATTTTACATTTTCACAATGAAATGGGTAAATATGGCAATAACATTTGCCCCACAATTTCTGCTGAATGTAGAAACACCCCAGATGTGGCTGTACAGTACTGATTGGCAAATAGCGCTCCATCCCTCCCAAGTCTCGCCGTATGGCCAAGTAGTACTACTATACAGAAGGAATCTTGGAGATCAGAATTTTCTATAATAGTTTGTGGACTCCGTATACAGAGCCTCTAAGTGCAAGAAGAGCAGAATTTCCCCTTAAGTGACCCCATTTTGGAAATTATACCCTATTGGGAATTATTCTACAGGTGTTGTGATGATTTTAACTCCATGAGTGTTTTATTGAAACAAGCAGCAATGGATGTTGCCGAGTGAAAATTGCAAACTGCCATTGTAGTGACCAGTACGTTGCAGCGACCAGTACATTGTAGTGCTCGTACATACATTGTGACCAGCTCATCCACACACAAAATAGGCGGTCTCTCATCGCTACAGAAATGACAAACATGTGGACAATGACTGTGGTTTAGGCACGCTGGGGTTCAGAAGGGAGGGGGGGCATTTGGATTTGGGAGCAAAAATTTTCAGAATTGCTTTTTGGGGACGAGGGTCATTTTACTTTTCCAGAGCCTTTGTGCGACCAGTACTGTGGAAGCCCCTTATATTTTCATTAATAGATGACAGACTTGAGTGGGGCCTTGCTTTTTTGTGGATTGAGTTGAAGCTTTTAAATGGAACATTTTGGATCACATTTATCAGGCACTCTGAACACTTACAACTGGGTTTCCCTGTAAAACTGCGAGTGATGCAATTCAGATGAAACCCCCTGGAGGGATCCATTCACTATAATGCGGCAAAGTTAGGATCCACTATGTCCAAAATTACAAGAAATGGCACTTCAATATGCAATGTACTCAATAGGGGAGGTAAATTATACTGCCACCTATAAGAAGCAAATCATAAATAAATTTAAAATTAATATTTGTTAGAAAAAATAAAACAAATATAAAAAACTACTTATCCATAATTTGTGTAAACATACCCCAAGGGGAGCAACAACAGACCATGAATAGCAATATAATCTTAGAGCAAATTCAAAAGACACATATGGTATTTTCCATGTGGGAATCACATCTGAAGTATGGTATAATTATACAACTTGAAAAAAAGAAAAAGTACCAGTAAACATAATATACAATATGTGCTCAAAGCATCAATTTATATTCAAACTGGTATACTTAATATATCAGCAAGTCAAACTAAGTGTGAACTCCCCTTAATGATCAAATTATAAAGGCAACATAGCCTATTATGCAGTGATACCATATGTTGCAAATAAGAGTGCCATTACTTACATGTAAGTGAATGTAGAAGGTGTTCGTGGTCTGCTGGTGGCCCCCTGCGCCCCGACGCGTGTTTCGCCCATCTGCTTCTTTTTATATTTGTTTTAATTTTGCTAATAAATATTAATTTTAAATGTATTTATGGTTTGCTTCTTATAGATGGCAGTATAATTTATCGCCCCTATTGAGTACTATAATGTGGCAGCAGAGTTACTCTGGGCTCTGTCTAGCCTCTGTACTATGGTGTCCTTTTTTTCCCAGAGGTGCACAAAACGGTGTCAGACGGCACTTTTATGCACTCCTAATAAAAATATGGACACCTCCGGATCACAGATCAGACGGCATCCACAGTGTCTCCATCAGCCTCATTATAGGGAATCTTCTGAATCACGCATTTCAAAGATTTACACACAAACACATGTAAGTGCTCAGTGCAGAGTGCAAAATAAATGTGAGCTGAATTCTACTGCAATCTTTGGGAGGCAGAATGAAAGAACATCAACAGCAGGACAAGAATTGCTTTTATTTATTTTTTACGTCATTTCTCATTCGGTATAAATGATTACCGACTTTATTCTTCGGGTCGATGCGATTACAGCAATACCAGTAACATATTGTTTTATTGGTTTGACTCCTGTCACACTAAAAAACGCTTTTTATTGCAAAAGCTTTGCCATATTTTGAGAGCTATAATTTTTCCATATTTCTTCTGACAGTCATTTGTGTAAGGATTCCGGACTTTCCTTTGAGTCTGTTAGCCCTTGATGGAGCCTTGTATCTCACCTTGTCATGGAACTTCCTGTCTGCCCTGATTATTTAAGTCCAGGCCGTGTATTCCTCTTTGCCTGAGTATTTTGTTGCTGTGGTTCTTGAGCTCCTGCTTGTCTACTGTTGGACTCTCTGCTGTTGCTCGTTACTCGGTGCTCTGACTCTCAACGTTAGCGCAGAGACAAACTGCCTTATTTCTCGTGTGAGAATGTCATCTTAAAACTCATACTGGCTGTCGGCTCTCCTGACCTGAGCTTGGCAGCTGCATAGTAATCCAACATGCTGTCTTGCTCAGGTCAGGAGAGGTACCGGGCCAGTCTGTTCAGTGCGATGCAATTCTCGCACGAGTTATATGGCCGTTTGACTCTGCCCTTATGCTGCCTACAGTCCTCTGTGTGTCTCCCTGATGCTGTCTGTGCTTAACTACTGTCTGGACTTCCAGTGTGGAGCTATTTGCCTCTAGAACTGCTTTGGGCTGTAAGGAATCCTGACATCACCATCTCCTCTAGGTTGGTGTTTGTGTGGGCTGCTATGCTGGACTTGTGCGGGACTTTCAGCCCAAAAGGTACATATAGTGACCTTCTCCTGTTAATGTCACTCCTGTCTATTGCTCGACTTCTACGCTTAAGTACCATGTGCATGCACACTCATATTATTGCTGAACTTCCTCGCTAAGTGCCATGTGCATGCACTCTCATATTTACTGCTGGACTTCTTTGTTAAGTACCATGTGCTTACTCTCATATTTACTGCTGGACTCCCATGTTTAGTGCCTTGTGCACACCTGCATCATACTACTGTTGGACTGGTTCATATTAGCGGTCGCGCACCGCTCTTCAGCTACACTGGACATTTCTATATTGTGCTGTGCATTTGTTACTATTGCAGGAAGTGCTCTGTTAGTTTTTGCTTACTTGCATCATTCCATATTGTGCTGTGTTTTCGTTACTATTGCAGGAAGTGCTCTGCTAGTTTTGTTTCACTTGCATCATTCTATATTGTGCTTTGTTTTCCTTACTCGTGCAGGAAGTGCTCTGTTAGTTTTGTTTCACTTGTTAATATATTATTTGCATCAACTTTGGTATCAGTTTTGTATTATACCATGCAATCAGATTCCGTAGTACTCATATACTTGTTACAATTTGGCTTGTTTTTTGCAGAAAGAGTTCATGTTTTTATTGATACCGTTTTCAGACTCATCACAATTTTTGATCTCTTTCTATTCCAATTTTAGGGGGCAGAATAAACAAAAACAAACAATTCAGGAATTTTTTTTAATGCCATTCCGTGCATGGTAAAATTGATAAGGCACCTTTATTCTTCGGGACAGTATAATTACAGCGATACCCCATTTATATCTTTATGTTTTGGTGCTATTACACAATAAAAACCAATTTTATACAAAAAAAAATAATTATTTTTGCATCGCCTTATTCTGAGAGCTATAACTTTTTTATTTTTCAGCTGATGCAGCTGTATGGTGTCTTGTTTTTTGTGGGATAAGATGAGGTTTTCAGTGGCACCATTTTTATTTAGAATAGTCTTTTTGATCACGTTTTATTACACTTTTTGTTCGGTGGTAGGATAAAACAATTTTTTGCATCGTTTTTAATTTTTTTGGTTGTTTATGGTGTTCACTAAAGTGGTTAACTAGTGGGACAATATTATAGGTTGGGTCAGAAACAAATCCAGCCTGGTAGCAGGTACGTAGAACAAATTCCAGAATTTATTGTAGAAACATCAGTATAAAAACATAGAACTAGGCAGTTCCAGCCAGTGTGAATGAAGACCAACGTGTTTCATTCACACTGGCTGGAGCTGCCTATTATGCTGTTATACTGCTGTTTCTTCAATAAATTCTGGATTTTAGTTTACATACCTGCTTCCAGGCTGGATTTCTTTGTGACCCTTTCTACACAGCCAGACCCCGGGCTTCTCTGCGCCTGTTTTCAGCAGGATTTATGGTGCAACTTTCCTTTCACGTCTCCCAAACTGATTAATATTATAGTTTGGGTAGTTCCGGACGCAGCAATACTAAATATGTGTACTTTTATTGTTTATTTTTTTCAAAATAATATTTATGGGTACAATATATATTTTTATGTTATTATTTTGTGATTCTTTTTTAACTTTTTTTTTTAACTTAGTCCTACTTTGGGAATTTCACTTTCTGTAGTCTGAAAGCAGTTATAAGGTATAGCAATGCAGGAGCAAAGGCAAAGAAGTAGCAAGGGGAGAGGTGCATTAAACTGCAGCAGAGTTAAAGATAGACTGGATAGATGCAAGTACATTAGTTGGATGGCAAGAGAGAAGGATCTTGCAATATTCGAGGCAGGAGTTGATGAGAATGTGCGCTAGCATTTTATTCTATTCAAGGTTGAAGAAAGGAAAAATTCTGGAAATATTTTAGAGTTGGTTGTGGTAGAAGGAGGTAAGGACTTGTGTGTGATTTGAAACACAGGCTAGAGTCAAGGGTCAAGGTGGAGTTAAATGAGATGGGGAAAGATGATGAGTTTGATTTTGTCCACTTTGAGTCTTAGAAAGCATGATGAGAAGGAATATATGGGTGGGATTCTGGACAGAAGACATGATATCTGGACCAGAGAGGTAGAATGTTAGAGTCTGAAGGGACCTCAAAGGTCATCATGTCCAGCCCCCTGTCAATGCAGGATTCACTAAACCATCTCAGATAGCTGTCTGTCCAGCCTCTGTTTCAAGACTTCCATAGAAGGAGAACTCACCACCTCTCGTGGCAGCCTGTTTCACTCATTGATCACCCTCACTGTCAAAAAGTTTTTTCTAATATCTAATCTGTAGCTTCTCACATTCAGGTTCATTCCATTGCATCTCGTGTTTCCATGTGCAAATGACAAGAATGATGAGCCCTCTACACTGTGACATTCCTTCAGATATTTGTAGACAGCTATTAAGTCTCCTCTTAGCCTTCTTTTATGCAAGCTAAAGAGTTCCAGATCCTTTAACCTCGTAGGACATACTTTGCAGTCCGCTTACCATCCTGGTAACTCTTCTCTGAACTTGCTCCAGTTTTTCAATGACTTTTTTAAAATGTGGTGCCCAGAATTGGACACAGTATTCTAGATTAGGCCTGACCAAGGAAGAGTAGAGGGTTATTACTTCACGTGATCTAGACTCTATGCTTCTCATACTACATCCTAGAACTGCTTTTTTCTTTTTTTCTGGAATATAGATAGTACTGAAACCATAAGTTGTCCAAAGCCAAAAGGTATAGATGTAGAAGAGTAGAAATTCTAACATGGCACCTTTGAGGGACACCAACAGAGAGAGGGTGGGAAGAGGAGGTAGTATGGGAATGGGAGATGCTAAATATGTGATTAATGAGGTATGAGGATATCCCACACAGGGGAATATCTTTGATGCAAAGTGAAAAGAGTATTTGTAATGAGAGAGAGTGATCAACTGTGTTGAAACCAGAGGACAGTTCTGGGAAGAGTATAGAATATTGTATGTTAGCTCTAGTGGTTAATAAGTTGTTTCATACACCAGTCTTAATGAGAGACACGGAGGAATAAGATTGTCAAAATCATTAAGAGGTGCATGCCACTTAATTAACTTGGTGTGACATACAAGTGGCAAGCACCTCACCAGAAATGTTACTACTGTCAAGGAATGGAGTACAATTTCTTTTGTAAAAAAAATGTCAGCACTTTTGTTAACTTTGACAGGGGGCCTTTTCCACACCTGTCTGGGTTCCACTCAATTTGGAGGAACTGCTGCAAACTGCAGGGAAAACCCTAAATGGCACAATAATGTAGTGTAACTCCACATTGAGCAGAAAATGTTGTGATTATTCAAAGTGTATTTTTCCAGTACTCTGACGTAAACACTTTGGTTGCGTCCTAAATGTGCACATGACTTTTTGTTCGAGGAATTGGATAATAAACCTTGTGTCTTGTATCTCACTGTGCCCTGCAAGGCTTGCATTGCTCCCCTGATATGATGACAAAAAGCATATCTTTCTCTTTAACTACTGTGTAACAGTAATGCAGCAGTTACCCCCATTTCTTATAGTACATAGATTTGCCAGTGTTTTCCGAAGATGACTTCTAGCACCATCTATAATGGAAGTTGCATTATGGCGGCTAACTATTAGAATGCATATATCTACATACAATAAATATATGGATGTGTTATTGGAATACTGTTATTTGATCATACTTACTTTCTATGGCATTATTTAAACTCTATGTCAATATTTTTTCTCTGTATGTGATATTATTATTATGGCTCTTTAAGGGTATATTACGATAGTATTATTTGCACTGCCAAAAATATAAAAAAAACAGGAACAATAAAAAGAAGAAATAAAGTAGAGTGGAAAAAAAGTATTTTTCTTAAACAGAAAAAATGGATTTAAATTTACAAAACATTAAAACTAGCGTACGGCAAACAGTTCATTACAAAACTGCAACACTATACCTCCTCCACATGAGGCAGAACACTCCGAGCGAATAATGGCCCATGTAAAGTTGTGCTTTGGAGTCAACCTCCTCTCATTTTCTTGCCTGGGCATTGAGAATTCCCACATTATTCCAGGGTTTTTACCTTGCAGTAGAATCTAGAAAGAGAAGATTCTGCATATTAGTTTATTGGTTTCACGGTATATGTTATGCATGCAATTTGAAAATTGTAAGTTAATCTAAGTAAATATCAGTGGTACACCACATCCCTCCTACAGCTGCTGGGAGTGACATCCAGCACTATTTTATTCCAACCAAATCTAATTTCCTATACCATATGTCATTAATTACATGACGGGGAATCCATTGCCAAGAATGATATCTCAACATTTTGAAGATGAGATAAAAATGAAGTAAAGAGGTTTACTAGGGAGAAAAAAATGCAATATGGTATCATTCATAGAAAAAAAATTCCAATTATACGAACAAAAACAAAAATAAACCTTTTTATATATGCTTTATATAATATACACGTTCTATAATCGCTTTCATTACCTGTTTCCAAATCTTAATGCACATCAGTAAGACTCCACAGACCTCTGGGAAAGAAGTACGAGTGCAGTCAATTGCTCTCCTTGCTAAAATTATCAATACACAATATAGTCCATAATGTCTGGCTGATGAGTGGTTCATTAGAGAGAGCTTTACCACTTATACAGTGTGCGTTTTCCATGTTTCCATCTATTACTCGCCTTTATTTAACTATTTATGTATTGAGTTCATTAACGTGTATCACTGGTCTGTAAGCCTGCTTACACCACAATTGCACGGCTCAATTCTTGTGCTCATGTACAGCAATGCTTATATTGGACAATAACTATCTCATACAACAAGCATTGAAGTGTGACGCATTTTGTTTTCTGCTGAATTAAAAGAAAATCCCACATAAATAAGCAAGCAGCGGTACAGTAAGACCCAGTACACATCTATTCTGCTCTATACTGTGGGTCCCTCAACCTGTGGCTCGAGAGCAACATGTGGCCTGTGGGCCCACGATGTGTAGCTCGTGACTGTCTGCCATCTTTGTGCATTAGTACCAGGTCTAGCAAACAACCATGAAAAGCAGATCTCCACATGGTGAATTTTTTTGAGTAGCCCTGCACAAAAGGGCAGCTCTGAATGTGCATAGTCTGGCCTCGGGGGTCTGATGATTATTTAAGCATGGTAAGCTGGACACTGGATGATGGAGGTGCTTGAAACTGGATCCAACAATGTGGTGGGAGTGATTGATGAGAGAATACTAAATGAAGGTATAGTTGGAACCTCTGGTTCTTGGTATACTGCATTAGTGTGATTTCTGTGGAAAAGCTTTGGCTGTCATTATACCAGTAATGGGGGCTCTGTGTGTCACTACTGTGAGGAGAGGGGGCGATGGATGTGGCTAACAACACTCTCTTAGACCTAAAAGTGGCTTGCCACCCTCTCTCTTTCAAAGATCAATGTGGCTCTCAAGGTCAGAAATGTTGAGGACCACTGCTCTATACAAAGAAAAGCAATAATACAGATCAGTGCATTAAGTCTTAAAAGGATCTCCCTTAGTATAAAAATTATTCTCAATGGGCCCAGAGTGAAATAGTTAAGTGACAACTGCAGCCAGTTAGAGGCTACTTACCTGCTGCCTTTACATGTCGTCCAAATAGGAAACAAGTACAGAAGTCACAGTTGCAAGAGCGGAGGAGCAACACCAATCAATTATGTGAGTATACCATTTTCTTTCCAGTTACCGCACCCTGGGACCATTGAGAATAACTATTAACCCCTTACCGACATTGGGCGTACATTTACGCCGATGTCAGACTCCCTCCCTTTGATGTGGGCTCCGGTGGTGAGCCCACATCTTTCCGGGGACATGTCAGCTGTTTTGAACAGCTGACGTGTGCCCGCAATAGCCATGGGTGGAATCGCGATCCACCTGCGGCTATTAACTAGTTAAATGCGGCTGGCAAACAATGACAGCCACATTTAAATGGCGCTTACGGCAATTGTGCCTGAAATACGCACACTGGTGACCCCTGTCACTTGATCGCGGGTCACCGGTGTCAACTTGACAACTGGAGGTCTCCTGGAAACCTCTATTGTTGTCAGTGCTGGCTTGCTGTGAGTGCCAGTGGTCTGCTCTCATAGCAAGTCAGTAAATCTGCTACATAGATGTGAACTGATCAT
>VIAB01004699.1:114185-125929 GCA_009801035.1 Oophaga pumilio | reverse complement strand
TACCCGATACTTGCGGTATCGGAATGCTCAACCCTACACAGGATACATACTCACCAGTCACACCCTAGACATGGGATACATACACACCAGTCACACGCTAGACACAGGATACATACACACCAGTCACTCGCTAGACACAGGATACATACACACCAGTCACACATTGGACACAGAACACACATACACCAGTGACTCGCTAGACACAGGATACATACACACCAGACACAGGATTGGTGATGGGCGGACCCCTGGATGCTCAGGTCCTACGGGTTCGGCCGAACAGTTTAAAAAAGTTTGGCTTCGTGTACCAGAACAGTACCCGGGCCCCATTCGCTTGAATGGGGCCAGAACATCCATTACTTGCCAGTCTGTCATTACCGCCAGTCAGACAACCACGGTTCCCACTCAAATGACAGTTTGAGCCTACAGCTGTAATTGGAGGAATAAATTTTACCTCCGGTCACAGGTGTCGGCTAATGGGACTACTACTCCTATCAGCCTACGCCTGCTGCCGCTAATAACAGCGATAGCAGGAGCAGCTGATGGGTGTATCCATCAGCCTGCGCGCTAAATAAATAATTAAAAAAAAACAGCGTTTGGTACCCCTGTATTTTTGGTAATCAAAGTCAAAATACCAACACAAAAAGGTGCTACATGGGTCTCATAAAAATATACAGTTTATTGAAATATATTAAATCAATGCAGAACATTTTTCAAAAAAGTAAGGAAAACCAAAATGTGGAGGATAACATTAGACCACAGAATAAATATACAAAGAAGTACCTAGACCAAAGTGTATCTGCCTACACCTCACAGCTACAGCTGGTTAAGATGGAAAGTGCAAAGTGAAAAAGAAGTGTTTAAGGAGCAGGCATGGTACATACATCAGGTAATGTTTTAGTAGTCAAATGACAGGTCTGGTGTTTTGTCAGCAGCCTCAATGCGCATTTCACCCAAGCTTAGTCTAGATGAGCCAATTCTGGTGCTTTGTCCGGCCCTTCACACTTGCCCTGTAGCGCTAAGTGGGGTTCATATTTGTCAGGTTGATGTCACCTTTGTATTGTCTGATGACATCAAGCCCATATATTAGTAATGGAGAGGGGTCTATGAGACACATATCCATTACCAATACTATAGTTATATGGTAAATAAACACACAGCCAATAAAGTCCTCTAATTGAAAGAATGACAAAGACTCATTTAATGATTCTAAACTATGCTCACATCATCACCCATTCTACTGAAGCCATGGTCTCCTGTAATAAAACAAAAATAAAAAAAACAACAAAATCCCTCACCTGACCGTCATTCTATCCCACACCGTAATCCATGTCTGGGGATAAATAGTTTACAACCTGGACAGTATCAAGATGCAATAGCCCAGGCTGAGAAGCACTCAGGATTGAGCTGCTGCAAAGATGCTATAGGATTTTTACAGGATGAAAATTATGAAATGGTAAGACAGGATGTTGAGAAGGCCGAACTTTTAAATTCCTATTTTGCATCTGCTTTCTCTCAGAAAGGAAATTTAACATCAACTGATCTTCACTGTCCTTTTAGGTTGTGTTTCCACCGTCAGGAAACACAGCACTTTGGATGGAGCGGAATGTCCGCCCTGCCCAAACCCCCGCCCCCTAATGAACACGTGGTGAATCATGCAGAGTGTCAAGTGGAACTTCTCATAGAGGTGGTTTGTGTGGAGGCTGGCGGTCTACTCCCCAACTCCAGGTCACGACTTGTACGTCAGGAAGACGGTAAGAAGAGCATTGAAAAAGACGAACCTGGGGGGATGACGTTAAGGCATTTCTGAAGGTTTTCGAGAGGGTGGCGGAACGGGAAGAATTGCCTCCGGAGCAATGAGCGGAGGTCCTGGTGCCATATTTAACAGGTGAACTGGAGAAGGCCTGTTATGACCTGGCTTTGTAGGACGATAAAAATGATGCCAAGTTGAAATCTGAGAACTTGGCATGCTTAGGAGTGATTCTGACTGTCAGGGTGCAGCGAGTGTACCACTGGGCCAATTGCAGTGACAAACCTCCCTGATCTCAAGTGTTTGACCTCCTACACCTGGTCCAAAAATAGTTGCAACCTGAATCTTCATCTCCAGCACAGATGGTGGAGAGGGTCTTCATGGACAGGTTAATACACTCCCTGCCAAGGCAGGTGCAATCCTGGGTTTGCCCAGAGAGATCCCTGTAATGCTGATGATCTAGTGAGCCTGGTGGAGAGGTACCAGGCGGTCGAGAGTTCTGTGGGGAAGAAAGGGGTTGTAGCATCCCCATACTAGTGTTCCCGAAGCAGGGCTGACACTCAAATGAGGGGAGCTAGAGACACATCTGGGGGGCGTCCAAAAGGACTAGAGATAGTGTCAAAGGTCACTTCCCATAGTGTAATTTGTTGGAGTTGTCATACCCCTGGCCACATAGCCGCCCGTTGTCCCATGACCATCAAGCCAATGGAGTGCAGCACAGGATGGTGCTGCTCGTATTTTGCATATCTGGCCTGCAGTACTGTCCTCCAAGTGGGAGAGGGGCCGCAGGCATACCCCGTGACAGTAAATGGAGTGCAAATGACTGGTCTGGTGGACTCAGGGAGTTTGGTAACCCTAGTGAGGGCCATCATTCCCATCTGTTGATTCCTGGAAAGAGGGTGGGTGTTCGCTGTATCCATGGCGATGCTAAGGACTATCCTGTGGCCCAAGTGGTCATAAACACAAACTGTGGCAGCGAGTTCTATGAGGTCGTATGGTCAAGGACCTATTGAACCCTATTATAATAGAGTGGGACTTTGTATTATTTTGGGACTTGTGGGGAAAAGGGAACACGTCTGGTTGTCTGGACAACAGCCATGTTGCTCCCAAAGAAACCTCATTGCAGGCTGCACTGACAGATTTACATTTTGTGTGCTTGTTGGCGATGAGGATAAGGCAGCATCCACTGAGGCCAACATCCCTGAGCTGGAGGTGTCCGGAGAAACTTTGGAACTGCCTAACTAAGGGACCTAACTCTTAGATTAGCATTTGAAAATGTTACTGTATTAAATGGTGTGCCACAGGAGCCAGGAGCAGACAGCCAGTTCCCTCATTTTGCTGAGATTGGTGATCTGCTTTGTACGAGGGCCCTATAGATGCAGGATGTTAGACATGGCTCATTCCCATGTGTTGTTGTTGGTCACCTTGGGGAAGATGAGACCCAGGAACGCATTCTACAGAGATTCTACTGGCTGGGGTGTTACAGAGAAATTATGAACTATTGTCGTTCCTGCCCCATGTTCCAGCTGACCTCCCCAATAGCCTACTTCCACAGTCCTCTGGTACCATTGCCTATTATCGAGGTGCCACTTGAGTGGATAGCGATGGACCTGGTGGGACCCCTAGTGAAATCTGCAAGAGGACATCAATATATATTGGTGGTCCTGGATAATGCTACCCAGAGGCGGTACCCTTAAGAAATGTCTCTGCCAGCTAAGGAACTGATCCAAATCTTCTCCTGAACTGGGCTGCCAAAGGATAATAATGGAACAATGGACCCTCTTCATGTCGAAGGTCTTGAGGGAGCAGTGCAAGGCCCTGCAAATATCCCAGCTCAGAAACTCGGGAATACCTTCCCCAGACTAATGGACTGGTTGAGAAGTTTAACAAAACCTTGAAGGCGATGCTAAAAAAAAGCAGTAGATAAGGACGGCCGATACTGGGACTGTCTGTTTTCTTACCTGTTGTTCCCCATCAGGGAAGTTCCCCAAGCTTCCACCGGCTTCTCCACCTTTGAACTGCTCTATGGACAACACCCTCGATGACTCCTGGATGTGGCAAAGGAATCTTGGGAAGCTGAAACCACCCCCTATAAAACCGTGGTAGAGCATGTCACCCAGATTCAAGAGCGGATCACCAACGTGATGCCCATTGTGAAGGAGCACCTCCTCAAGGCTCAGCAAGTCCAGTCCAGAGTGTATAATATGTCAGCCAGGGTAAGACAGTTCAACTCAGGGAATCAAGTACTGATGCTGGTACCCACGGTGGAAACTAAATTACTGATCAAGTGGCAGGGTCCCTATGAGGCAGTGGAGAAAGTTGGTGATGTCAACTGCAAAATCCACTAACCTTGGAAGGGGAAGCCCTATCAGGTGTACCATGTAAACTTGATTAAACCATGGTAGGACCGAGAACTCATAGAAGCTCCTTGTTTGCTGGCCAAGTTCGATGTCTGTGTGGAGGATGTTAAGATGGCAGGCACCTTGTCTCACTTGCAGAAGCAGCAGTGACGAGAGTTTCTATATCATACAGAGACCTGTTCACAGAACTTCCAGGTTGTATGAAGGTCATAGAGCATGACGTAATGACAGAACTTCATGTCCGGGTCAACTTGAAGCCATACCGGATTCACGAAGGACACCGAGAGGTGATCTCAAAGGAGGTGAAGTGGATCCTGAGCCTGGGAGTCATCGAGAAATCCAAGAGTGGCTGGTCCAGTCCAATAGTCCTAGTGCCGAAACCAGATGGGGAATGGCGATTTTGCAATGACTATCGAAGGCTGAATGAGGTTTCTAAGACCGATGCCTACCCAATGCCCCAGGTCGAGGAATTAATTGAGAGTCTAGGGCCGACTCGGTACATTACTACCCTTGACCTAACATAAGGGTATTGGCAAATCCCCATGTCCCAAGACACCAAAGAGAAGACTGCCTTTTCAACGCTAGATGGATGCTTTCAATATATTAGAGTGCCATTTGGGTTACATGGCGCTCCCACCTCATTCCAGAGAGCCATGGACCGAATCCTAGCTCCCCACAAGAGTTACTCAACGGCCAACCTGGACGATATTGTGATCTTCAGCTAGGGTTGGAGAAGCCATCTGAGCAAGGTCCAGTTGATATTTGATGCTCTATGGAACGCAGGGTTCTCTGTAAACTCGAAGAAATGCGCATTGGGAATGAAGGAAGCAAAATACTAGGGAAATCTTGTAGGTAAGGGCGAAATAAACCCCCAGATAATTAAAGTTGAGGTGATTCAGGGCTGGCCACAACCCCTCTCAAAGAAGCAGGACAGGGCGTTTCTGGGCATTGTGGGCTATTACCGCCGGTTCATCCCAAACTTCACCATGGTAGCAGCCTATCTGACAGACCTCCTTAAAGGGACCAAGTCAGCTATGGTTAAGTGGTCTCCAGAAGCTGAGATGACCTTCTAGAAACCAAAGCTGTCCCTGTGTAAACAGCTGGTACTGGTAGCACCTGATTTCTCCAAGGAGTTTGTGGTCCAGACGGATGTGTCAGATGTTGGCCTGGGCACTGTCTTATCTCAAGAGGTCAACAGGGAAGAGCACCCCATAACGTATCTTAGCCGGAAGTTGTCATCCTGCGAGAAAAACTATTCCATAGTGGAGAAGGAATGTTTAGCCATCAAGGGGGCGTTGGACTCTCTAAGGTACTATCTCTTAGTCAGACTTGTGTCAGACCATGCCCCAATGAAGTGGATGAGGGAGAAGAAAGGGAACAATGCCCGGTGACCAGGTGGTTCCTAGCATTTCAGTATTTTAACTTCCATGTGGAGCATAGGCCAGGAAAACTGCATGGCAATGGTGACTCTCTATTGAGAATACACTGTTTATTGGCAGAAGGTGCCAAGCCCCTCTGCTTTGGGCAGAGGGGGAGGGTATGTAAGATGGTCGCAGGATGAGTCCTTGAGTGGAGATGTGTCATCGCAGCTGTTAGCAGCGGTGATGTGAGCTTGGAAGCATTCTATAGCACATATAGTGCTCAGAGAGTTATTTGGCCATTCCAGGGCCAGGTTTTAGGAGTAGTCATAAGAGATGGGTGGGAATGACTGCTCACATATCCCAACTCCCATATTAGAAAAAAAAGGATCCGGCAGAAAAAAAAACGGATGTGTGAAAGAGGCCTAAGAAAGAGGTACAATGCTAATGGTCCCACACAATCAATAATAATAAGTGCCACAACATAAGACACTGATGTATGATACAGATTATCTCAAACAATCATTGACAATATGTGACACAATAATTGTAGAAACTATCTCATATGTATAAATAAATGTGCAGACAATTACAAATTGACCTCCCCAGCTGGGCGTCCTCAAAAGTCAAATAATCCTTGAGCGCTCACCTCTACATAGAAAGCAAGAGTAGCAAAAATAGCATAAGCTAACATCAACCCACTGAAGAGAAAGGTATTATCTCATATGAGACATCAGGGGGATGGTGCATGTGCAAAATGAGAGCAGAAGGGGGAATATAGTAAGTACAATGATATGAGCAAAATGGAGGAAGGGTGATACATCACCGCAAATAACCATCCATGGAGACGCTTCAGGGACAAAAGTGCAGGGGAGTCAAAGGGAGAGTGGTCCCTGGACCAAGGCAAAGTGGAAGCCCCACGCGTATCGCTGTTGAAGCACAGCTTCGTCAGGGGAAGTAGAGCAATGATGAGTCATTCAGTTATTAAATAGCGGTCACTCATGAGATAACAAGGTAGTGGTGTGCAGAGACGGCAAATACCGGAAGTTGCATCCTGGCTAGGATGGGCGCCTGCGCAAAGAAAGGATGTCGTCAGAAGAAGGGGTATCGTCAAAAGAAGGGCGGAAGTGATGAAGATCTTAACCGCGCAGGCGTCAGGAAACTGATGGTAAACCCACGCACGCGCACAACAGTGCTGTGGAACAGTATACTCTGTCAAGATCAGAGAAAGTAGAAATGCAAAGGGGCAAGGAATGGATCCGTATGTAAGCGGCGATGCTTGTGGATTCAGCCACTAAAATGAAATGTACTGTAATGCCACAAATTCAGACGCTATGATAAGGCACATAATAAGATTATAAGACAGAAGGTGGACCAATTCAAGGACCGTAGTACAAAATGGTCAGCAGACCAGTAATAGAAGCTCCTATGTCTAAAAATATGGAGGCATATGAACATGAATGTGGAAATCAGAACCCCCCCAAAAAAAGAAATAATAAAAGCAAAACCCCCCAAAATCCAAACGGAAACAAATGCAAAACCAAACCACGATTCTAAATTCAATGATGCTACACACTCCATAAATGCATGACATGGAATCGGCTGAATCAAAAGGCCGCTATAATAAGCAGTTAAAGGCCGACAAAAGAAGTCCATGTATAAAGGTGCATGGAAGCAAATAGATGGGGGGTAACGAAAAAGGTCTAGGTCATAGTACCACAACCTACATGGTGCCCCTATAAGCAAGGAGCCCTTATATTTAAGATGGTTAAAGGTAAGTATAAAGATTGAAAGGGGGCCCTGGTCAACCCGGGGGCATGACAGAACAACCAGAGGAATATATGTAACATTGGGGAAAAATCTAATAAACAGTGTGGGAAAACAACCTCACACAAAAAAAAAAAGAAAAAAAAAGGGGGATAGGGGAAAAAAAAGGGCACCCAACTCACATATAGAGGCAATCATACATATATACAAAATGTCCATAAAATGTATCCAAGAAAATCCAAAGTAGTAGAACAGGACAAAGTCAGATGATGGATGTATCCCTACACAGAGACGACAGAATGATGAACACACTAGCCAAGAAAACTTGTAAAAAGTAACTCCTCATTGAGTCCATTGGGCGACAAGCTCCGCAAATTGAAAATCCATTGGAATTAAAATTGAATTAAGAGCTTCCTTGGATTGCCTCCTCTGGCATAGAGGAAAATCTTCTGTAAACCAAAAAAAGGAAATATTAGAAGTGGAATCATTATGCTCAGTCAAAAAATGCGCGGCCATCGGAGTCAAGGCCTTACCCTTCTTTAGATCAGAGGCAACCAGATGTATTGTGGACAGATGTTTCTGCACCCTCTTTCTAAAATCCTGAGAAGTCTGACCCACGTAAACCTTGTTACAAGGGCAGACAATAGTGTAAATAATGTTGACAGATTTACAATCAATGTAAGATGTCAACCGATATCATAGAGAATCAAGAGGATTAACAAAGGAACCCCTGTTGTGGGGGACATGTGGGCAAACACTACAATCGCCACAGGGAAAGGACCCTCTCAAACGAATGCCACGATTAAGACTAACAGGGGGAAATACAAAGTGACTCCTAGTGAGGATATCCCCTAAATTCGGGGCCCTCTTCGCTGTAATGAGGGGACCTGGAGTGATCAAACGAGCAGTCTGCAAATCGGTGGTGAGAATGTCCTAATGGGATACAAGAATATTTCTCACCTTGCTCCATTGGTCATTGTAGTCTGTGATAAAGCGAACACTCTTGTCCTGCGAACGATGGATGGGGGAAAGTAGTGAATCCTGATTGTGTCCCTTGACTCTCTGAAAGGCTGAAGAAATAGATTTCTTAGGGTAACCTGTTGAGTTTCAGTAGCTGAGGAGGACAGGAATAACAGCAGGGCAGCAGAACACCTGAGATGTTGGTAACTGATGGGTTGCAGATTCCTAAACTAACGACACAACTAGAGGTAGCCGTGGAGCGTTCACACGTTGATCCCAGACGCCTCGTCACAGCCTGAGAGATAACCACACCTAAAGGCAGAAAGACGAAAGCTATCTGCCCCGGTGCAGATCCCCAAAGAAAACAGGAAGCCCCCAAACATATAATGGTGGCCAGACAAGACGAAAACACAAACATAGGCAGAAAATAGATTGAGCAAACGCTGGGGCCACAAGCTGACTAAATAGGATAGGAAAGGAGAGATTACTTTCTGCAACCCAGAAAACCCTACAAAAATCCAACAATTCTGATTACAAAAATACTGAGATCACATGATCTCGCCACCCGCTAAATCAGATCTCAGTGTGAACAAAACCAAGCTGCAGCCGCTGAAAAAACAGGAAAAAACAAATGAGCAAATAACAGAGGCTGCAGACAAACTGTGAGGAGCTCAGGCCCCAGGAGGGGACCTGGCTGACCTCCACAAAAGTGCAGAAAACAATGCAAAAATCAAGCACAAAAAGAAAAGCAAAAAATATCTTATCTGAAAGCAGGAGATGCAGGCAAGACTCCAGCAAACTTCCAAATGAACCAGGAACCACAATTGAGACAAGAACAATTGATCACCGGCAACCATCATGGGAGGGAACCTCCCTTATATCAGACCAGTCCGTGATCCCTGATTGCCACTCCTCGCTGAAAGGTTCAGCACTGTCTGCAACCACCAGAGGGAGCCTCTGCTCAGAAACCATCTCTAGCACATTCATAACAGTAGCCACTCTGTCGAAATCTCAATGTGAGAGCCCTTGACTATGCTGAAAAGTCCTTATCCAAGGTGCAATTGCGGCAAATTCTCAGGAATTGGCCAATTGGAATGCTCCTCCTAGTGTGGAGGGGATGAAAACGTTCGTACCTGAGCAAACTATTCGTTGCTGTGGATTTGTAACAAGACGATTCTCCTGATCAGAAACTTTCAAATCTAAGAAGGTAACTGAGGAAAAAGAGAGAGAATGCGTCAGAGCAATATTAAGATCATTGGAGTTCACCTCACAGAGAAAGTCAAGGCACTCCTGTTCAGTGCCTGGCCATGTAAAGAAAATATCGATAAATCGATGTCAGTGCTGGATATGCCTTTTGAAAAAGTCAGAGCCATAAACGATAATGTCCTCCCACCAGCCTAAGAAGATGCTAGCGAAGGCCGGTGCGCAACGTGCGCCCATTGCTACTCCAGATACCTGCCGAAAGAAAGAATGGTCAAACACAAAATAATTTTGGTGCAGGATGAAATAAAGGAGGTCAATCAGGAAGGAATTATGAAAGCGGTCTGCATCTTTTTGTTTATCCAAAATGTATCCTACTGCCCGTAGGCCATCTTGGTGGTTAATATTTGAATATAGTGACTCAACGTAGCAGGTGACCAGTAAAATCTGGCTGGTAAAGATAATGTCACGACAAGAGCGAAAAAAGTGGGCTGAGTCACGAATGTAAGATGCCAAATTGGTGGCAATGGGCTGTAGGAAAAAGTCAACGAAGACTCACAAAGGCTCCCACAGCTGGACACTATGGGACGTCCAGGTGGCACAGTAAGATCTTTATGGACTTTAGGAAGCAGATAAAAGGTGGGAATAATCGGGAAATCGACCTCCAGGTATTCCTTAGTGCTTTTATTGATGATGCCGTAATCAAAATCTCGGCGAAGTAAAGCATGGAATTTAGCAGAGAATAATTCCGTAGGATCGGAAGGTAGTTTAGCGTAAAACTTGGTGTTGTTTAGTTGTCTCTGCGCTTAATGCATGTAAAGATGGATAGGCCATAACACGATATTCCCACCCTTATCTGCCTCATTGATAATAAAGTCCATGTTGTTCCTAAAAGAAGTGAGTGCCCTTTTTTCGTCAATTGTAAGATTGCTTGGGACCCCTGAAGAGGGGTGAGCTCATAGAAGATTTTAGTAGCAGGCACTAAGGAAAAGTAAGGCGAGAACATAGAATTATTTTTGTATGGGAAAACATTCCTACCTGGTCCACCTTCATTTTCATGTAAAAGGTCAAGAAGATCCTGGAGTGCCTGTCTCTACTCATTCTCCAGATTATTGGCCATCTTGGGCCTATGATGGATGACCTGTAGGACTAAACGACAGAATAGAAAAAGATCTTTGACCAACACAAATTTATCCAGAGACCTAGAGGGCGAGAAAGTAAGGCTCTTCTGAAGGACAGAGATTTCAGCAGCTGTTAAAGAATGTTCAGAAAGGTTAATTACCTGAAGGGGCTCCGTTGTGGAGTGAAGTGACTGACCCTGGGGAGCTGGAGAAGGGGAAGCGTTCACCTGTAGGGCTCATGGAAAGCGGACTTCGGCCCTCTGTAGGAGTTGGGTCTTTTTCTTAAAACTCTTGTACTTGCCCCCACGTCGTGTCCTATGTCCAGGTCGCTTCACCCCGAGGATAAAAAATCACTTGAGCTTGTAGCTCCTGAGGGAGGATTAGTAGAAGGTGCAGGTTGATTTGGAACTGTATGATCCAAACGACGTTTATTACCAAAGTGTCTCAACTTAAAAATAGTCTTGTTATCAAAATCAGTGCTATCTCTCTGGAACTTTTTACGTTTCTTGGCAATAATTTCAGCTTCAAATTTATCAAGTGTGTCCTTAAGATTTGGTTTAAAGCTCGAGACCTGAGCAGTCTCAAAGGTCAAGAGATTGGATTCAAGTTCCTTGATTTGTGTTTTAGTGGAAGCAAGTAGTTCCTTATCATGTTCGAGTAGCATGGCGATGAGGATGTTAGAGCATCGTGTTAAACCCTGTTCCCATGTGTTTTTAAAGTACGGGGTAGGCTCCCAAGCAGGAAAAATCGAGACCCGAAGTCCACGTGGGATAATGGCTGTCCTATTATACTCTTCCAGGCTCCGAATGTTCCACCGAATGCGGATGACGGATTTATGGGCCACTATAAGTTCATGCGTAAGTCTGGAAAAGTCCGAGCCAGCAGGTGGAGATGCCTGAGCCAGAAAAACATCAGAAGAACAGGCCCGCCAGGAGACTTCACGTGTCTCCCAATTCATGTAAAGAAGGGAATGTGCCGAAATAGTACACTACCACAATGTTACACCTGAGACCACTAAATGAAAAGAATCAAAAACCCAAATAACATATCAACCACAATTATATCACCAGAGAGGAAAAAGTAGAATCAAATACCCCCAAGACAATAGAGGCCCAATCATAAATAGACTGTGTGCTCACCTAGAAATAACTTCAAAAAATTGAAGATAACCATAGAATTGAACTATTTAACCCTAGTATGCATGACATCAGAAATCTTCATATCAACG
>VIAB01004699.1:57011-83400 GCA_009801035.1 Oophaga pumilio | reverse complement strand
GATACCCGATACTTGCGGTATCGTATCGCTCAACACTAACTGTTGAGTGTATGTTTGTATGTTACATGTTTTATCACGGTAGTTTCCCCTTGTTTTGTCTATTTGCTTTTAATATATGTGCACTAATACTTGTATTCTCCTTACTTAGCTCACTTACCTGAATCTCTCAGCCTATAACCTTGTCTCATCTCCTCCGTCCACCTGTTTATTGAGAGACAACAATCAACTTAACAACTATATTCCAAATGGAATTACTACTATCAACATAACTCACCTTGCTGGACTTTACATCTATATGCTGACACTATTGGTTATGCGATATATTATTATGTTATGATGGTCTATAACATTCTCTATTATGGATATAGATGTTTTCCATTGAGATCGAACTAATTTATGGTAGAATAAATGTATTCCATTTAATTTGATCCTTATATAGTTAGTGATGTGGTTACAATTCGACCAATACGTGCTTTTCATCTTTATTGTATCTTGCCTTACCATTCCTAACGACTATTCTTCGTTTGGGATAGGTATTTACCAATGGATTGACAATATTCCCTCCCTGAAAATTATGATTAATATTAATCTATTTGGTCTTATTATTGTTAAAATCTTTTCGGTGTGGCAGTACGGTCTACCCATTGGTAATAATTCTGTCTATATGTTTTGGACATAATAATGGTATTATCATTTTGCTGTTTGGTCCTTTTATATCTATATGGGGCTACACCCCTAAATATATATTTTTGAGTTATCACTGTATTATTCTGCGGATATCAATATATGTCCGACTATTATATTTCAATATTTTTTCATTCAGTTAGTCTGATATATTATCTCTGACCACCTATGGATGCAAAATCTTTGTCTCTTTTTGAATTTCAAATTTATTTTTTGGTTATTTCTTCACCTCTAAGGTTTTTCGTGGACATATGTACATGCGACCATTCGGGTGTGTCGCCATGACGATGGGGTTGATGATGCTGACCCCTTTCTCCCATCATCCGTCGCGCACACCGGCTCACTTTACTACAGCTCTGCTCATCGCGTCATTTAACGCGTGACTCCACTCTTACAGTCCTGCGCAGACGCGGCTCGCGCATGCGCTGTGCTGCCCGTGACGCAGTTGGCCGGGCGCGTTGCCGTCGCGATGGGACTGATGACGCACGTCCTCTCTCCCATCGCTCGCGGCGCGCGCCGGCCGACCTCGTTATGGAGTCGCACATCACGCCGAGCGCCGCGCCGATTCGCTTATGGGCTGATTAGCTTCAGGTATAAAACTCCCTACCCCATCCCTAATAGCCACGCCTCCTGACGAAGCCCTAGGCGGTGAAACGCGCGTCGAGGCTCCAGTGCGTTCTCCCAGTCCTCCGGTCTACGGCATTATCATGTCTCAAGGTATTTTACCCAGATAAGGATTCATGCGGCTGCCCTATGATCTATATGTAGCTTCATTTTTTTATTCACCTGTCCATTCAAATGGCCATTTAATGCATGTATATTTGCACCTCAGTTTTGTTACCTATTCCTGAATGATTTTGAAATGAGGTATTTTTTCATATATATTTCATAATACTATTTGCATTAACTGACCATCGACATTCTACTAACACCTGATTTCGCTACCCTCTAATTATAGACCAAGTTGGGAGACGTTTTGTTTCTCTATGTGCTGTATTTCCAGCTTTCAGCACATTAACCCTTTAGCTGTTTTTTCTCTCCATTTGCACTTTGTTTGTTTATTGTATTTATTATTTAATATATCCATTATGAATAAACTTTTGTAATTTTCTAATTAAATCCCTTTCATGCTTCTGATTTTCATTAATCTCGTTATATTGGAGATATATTCTATGTAATTATTTTTTAGTACAATATGGTTGCCATCTTTCTTTCGGTTTTCTTATGGGCTGAGGGATTTGTAGGTGACACGGTCACCTACCTACCAGGGCCACGGTGACACTTTTTGTAGGTTTATAATCCATCTCTTCTTTTGGCCTGCACACTATGCCAGCAGGGTATCTGATAACTGGCAGGGCATATGTATTGATGGCAAAAATCTTATTCTTCCCATTGAGCTGTCTCTTCAGGACCTGTCTTACCCTTTGATGGTATTTGGATGTTGCTGCTTTCCTTGCCTCCTCATCATGGTTACCATAGCTCTATATATAAAAAAAGAGATTTGAAAGCAGCACTAGCAAACAGTGTATAATATACAGGTGCCAAACCTTTCAGGCTTTTACCAATCTTCAATATAGTAGCAAAAGAATGAAGTCAGCACACCATTGAGATAAAATGAAAAAATAGCATTTTGGTTCTCCTGGAAAAAGTTTCTCAGTAGAACCAGTTCTCAAAAATTAAAAAAACAGCATAGGTTCCCCTCTATTCTTGATAACTAGCCTTAATGAAGCTGATAGCTGTCAGTTTTGCCTGGCTGGTTATCAATAATACAGGGGTAGCCACTCCATTTTTTTATTTTTTTATTTATTTATAGCGCAGGCTGTGGCTGATGACTACTCCCATCAGCCCCTGCACGCTCTCAGTTAATAGCAGTAGCAGGTGTAGGCTGATGGGATTAGTAGTCCCATCAGCTGCCGCCTGCTCCAGCTGTTAGCACTTGAATACAAATTAGCATTCTCCCCTGCTAGAACAGTTTCCTGGCAGAGGAGGGGAGAATTATAAGAGCGGTCTTCAGCACCTGGCTCTAGGGAACAGCACAAACTGTACCACTGCTTCCAAGGCACCGGTACATGTCGCACTGATGACACACGGATGTCATCCGTGTGTCATCAGTGTGCATGTATATGGTGCCACTGAAGGTCCAGTCGCCACAGAGGTACTGCACCTCAGCCAGAGGTGTGGTACCCCACTTTCGGGTAAGGAGGGGGAACTACCCGGTACCCGCACACCAGCATCCACCACCACACTTCTCCAGGCCAAGGGGTCTGGGAGGACCCTATTTAGGGGGGCCCATCTCAGGCTGGAAGGGGAACTATGTAGAGGGAGTGGCTTTAGGAAGTAGGTAGGAGTAGGAGCCCTGGAGATAGAGTGACATTTGGAGAGAAAGTTGACAGTTGGTGGAGAGTTGTCATAGGAATGGGAGTTGGTTAGAGCAGTGGTGAAGAGAGAGGCTCCTGAGAGGGAGAAGGTTTCCTAGGGGCCAGGGAAGTGAAGAATCCACCTGTGGCGTCTGAATCCAGGCCGGCTGTAGTCGGGTAGAGGGACCAGGTCACAGTGGGGGACCGGCCTCAGACTAGTGGAGAGACTGTAGGACTCAGCTAGCTAAAGAGGCTGTAGTAGCTGTATATGCAACAGCCAAATCCACACACAATGGCTAAAAAGGTAGCCACATAGGGTCAAGAGGTCCATGAGATCAACGCCGGACAGGACCTGAGGCTGCTTGCCTGGAACACTTTGTGTGAAGAGCAGGGCAAGGAGGGCGTGAGCCAGCACAGAGAGAGAAGACCTGAGAAGGTACACAAGAGAGGGGGTCCCGGAAAAGTGTACTCCAAACTACCCGAGAACTGGCTGGACAACCGATCCGGAGGACACAGCACCTGGCTGGTGATTATAACCTAAAGACTGTGAGTAAAGTGTGAAGACTGCACCCTGCTGTGTCCTCAGATTGATTTACTGTGTCACCTGTCCTGTACTACAACAGTTACCATCATCAAATTAACCCGATAACTGCCTTGGGACCTAGCTCTGCCCGTAACATCTCTGCTGCGTCACCAACTGCCCCAGTGGACCTGAATCGCAGCATTGGCCATCTATTGCCGAACGCCACGGGTGGTGTCACGACTTAATCCCCTATAAACTTTCACTCATTTTGTTGGACGCCCAGGTCCATGGTCTGGGTCACGACCCCATGACTTTCCCTAAAGAACTGTCCGCCCCTGACCAATTACCCACGGTCCTGGTGGGCGTTTCATGTGTGCGGGACGTTTTGTGGCCCATTCGGCTGTTAAAAAGTGGACATGTCAGCAAATTTTGCCCACAGACACATGATCCGTGGATGCAGACATCAGTCTGCAAGTTTCTCCAGTACGTGTGAAAAGTGACACCACGTACAAGACACAATGACATTTCAAAGAGCCCTTTCAAAGAGTTAGTGTTGAAAATTAAGCTAAAATAAAGAGCATTGCCAAAAGTTGTGCCAAGATGGGGTAAATTTGATGGGTAAGTTAAATTTGGAAACCAAAGTACACCACAATTTACTTGATATACATCACATAAATATTTCTAGGCAACATTAAAAACACAATAATAGATATAATTAGCGCAGAATGGAAACATTATGTACTTATTTTGTTATTATTTCAAAGCTATGTTACATACTTTGGCTCAATTTGACTTTGAGCTACAATTTCCTTTTATACAGTAAACTCTGCAAGCTATCTGGTTGTTTCTATTATAATAATATCTTAAAAATGATAAAAGGCAATTTTGTTTTTCTCCTTTCTGTTCTTCTAGGTCTCATGAGTTTGCATTCTTTTCTTTTCAATCCTTTAATTTTGCAGTGGAAAAGTTCCATTATCTCTGCTTCACACAACGTGTTATTAATGGATTAAGCTGCGTGTAGGTGAAGGTCTATTTTAATGCCCTTAATGACTTTAAAACTGGATTTTCTTACTGATTTTTAGACGTGCAAGGCTGTTAACATCTAGCATGGAGACACTGCTTCTAATAAAATAAATACAAGAAATTATTGTGCTGCAGACTTGGAAAAGTTTTACCCATTGTTTTCAGGACTGATCAATAAGCAATTGCAGTGACTCCAGTATATTATCAGCTCTAATGTACTGACCTGACTTGAAATGTAGCCAAATTAATAGGTAAAAGGTATTTACTACTAAATAAGTATGTTAGTTTCTATACAGCTATCTTACACAACATAAGTATAAATATCTTTAAAAATAAATAAACACATAATAATAATGACAGATAAAAAATCATCTAGTCTATCAGCTTTATTTAAGATGTAGAACCTGTCTTTCCAACAATGTTGGGACATAAACTGGAAAAACTTCTCTGATTCACCACCTACAATTAGCACTCAAGCGCTTAGTCATGTAACAAAACCATATGTTATGAATAGGTTAATTAAATATGAGGTAAAAAGAGATTTTTCTCTGATTTTGAAAATAATTTGCAGAAAGTTGTGGCATGTAACACTCTAATCTACTTTACAAAAGTATGCTCCCATTGCTGCATTGCTATAGTCACTATATGGACTTGGTGGGCCACCATACATGGTCCTCGCACACGGCATTGCTCTACAGATTGGGCATAACAAAACATTTTTTATCAGAGGCTTTGTCTCGTAATATTACATGAATTATCCATGCTAGTCTTCATGGTGATTCATGATAACTCCCACACAGAATTACATTGTTGCTGTTTGGGCATTTGAGTGTGTGTATGTCTTACTTTCTTCAAGGAGCCTCCTTGTCTGTCAAATAATGGTCAATAGACACATTTCTTGGCATTTTTTTTTAAATAAAATTCTTGCATTTTTGAAACTTTCCTGCTTCATTAGCTAAAACTAGAAAACCCTTTTAGCACTTTAATTATCATTATTCTTTTTACATCATTCCCCCTTACAAAAAGGGACTAAAAAATGTAACATCAACTAACGAAAACCTGACACGCTGGTTAATATGGCTGCCGCAAGTGGGAGGGCAAAAAAATAAGAAACTTCTTCAGTTAGATAATCAATTTCTAATAG
The DNA here is from genome assembly GCA_009801035.1 of Oophaga pumilio. NCBI lineage: Eukaryota > Metazoa > Chordata > Amphibia > Anura > Dendrobatidae > Oophaga > Oophaga pumilio. Next base: position 77,669 of record VIAB01004699.1, on the reverse strand, counting down.
TCATAGGTCAAAAATGTAATATTAGCAGACTGTAGCTCCACCTGCTGTACAGGAGGTATTAGTCAATTGTATGCAGTGATAATAGGTAATGGAAACATTTTACGATGATATACGTATGAAATATAATTATAAAATAAATGGTTTTGTGTGACTATGAAAGGCTACTTTTAGTAAAAAGTAAAAGGTCGCCACACAGAAGCCATATGAAGCAATAAATACATTACGTCTACACAGCACTTACCAAACATCAAGATAATATTACTCACTTCCCATCAATTTGATACATTTTCAAGCATATAGAACAAGCCACTTTCCTTTACGATGTCAAAAGATACATGTAGCATATCCCCATGATTGTAAAGCCAGGGCTTCTCCCTTCTCACTTTACTGAATCCCCATTACAAGTATGGAAACTGCTGTAAGGATTTGGCATTGTGGACAGTCCTGCTTGGCTTTATTAACTCCCTAGATGAAATAAACAACAGCAACTGCGGAAACTGGAGTTTGACAGAGGGGTAGGGCTCCCACTGTCCAGCTATAAGCATTGTTTAATTAGATGGTGCTAGTTGGGGACTAATTACAGCTCCCAGGTCTATCATAGGTATCTGTCTTTTAGGCTATGCCAGATGATTTATTAAAGTGAAATTGAAGTATACTTGAATTTTACCATAATCCACATTCTCCAGAATGCATTATTTTTGTAATTCACTAGCTACTATTTTGCTGTTCATAAGGAAGATGGTGTAAACACCAAAATTAAGACCAAAGATCCGATATGTAAGAATATATAAATCTTTATTGAATCAACTTTAATCAGGTTAAAGACAAAGACAGTGAACAAATGGTGCAGCAAAGGCACCAAGCGCAGCTGTGGAAAGAGGCACACTGGCCCAGGGAGCCTAAGGCTGTGGTTCCATAGTCCGGAACCACAGCGCTTTGGACGGAGCGGAAAGTCCACTCCGCCCAAAGCCTCGCCCCCTAGTGAACGCGCGGTCAATCCGGATGTGTTCATGGAACACATCTGGAATGACCGCAGGGCTACACAGGCCTGTGTTATTTCCCTTGCGGCGACGCAGCGTCACCGCAAGGGAATAACACATGCTGCGGTCTAAAAAGATGCGCAGCATGTCCGTTAACGCAGGTCTGCTGCCTGCGTGTTTTTACGCATAGTGGAGACGGGATTTCGTGAAATCCCCTCCACTATGCTGCAACATCTGGACGCTGCGTGTTTGACGCTGCGCCAGCGCACAACGTCAAACACGCAGCAATTACTGAAGAAATCCAGATCGTGGAAACACACCCTAACTGTCACATAAAAATACCTAACACATGCAAATCTAAGGGGCCACAATTGGAGGAAGATGATATAATCATAGATATTAATGGCATAAATACACCAACCAGAATACGCAACTCCTCATGGCCCCATCTATCTAGGCTGTAGTCAGCTCATAAAGCCACATTGTAAACTCTGTATAGAGCCCTAGACAAACAAGTGTCATGTGTGTAACACCTCATAAATTAAAGTGCCAATGTGCATACAATTACCTCAAGTGAGTGGTACAAATCAGGCTACCGGGGTCAGGGCGTTCAGCGATTGGTCCATATTGCTGTCCATTTGCAGCTGTATTATATAGGTACTTTGAAGGACAAGGTACATGACCAGCATATGTTATGCCACGTTGCTGTTGCTCATTAGCATTTTCTATTTTGCTGTACAGCAAAACTTCAAAAAAAAAAAAAAAAACGCTCTCCCCACTACTCAAGTCTCTGGCCACCTCTGTAGTTCACTCGCCTACACAGTACTTGATATCTTCTTACCACTGCTGCATGTCCATGCTAGGTTGGGATTTCTGGCCATGAATAGGATTTAACATTACATTGTCGCTGCATCCTTACTAGAGATGAGCGATCGTTTCAAGGTTCGATTCTGTTCGGATTCACCGAACGGACCTCCGTTCACGGAACAGTTCTGAAACGCCACTAGATTCCATGGGGGGCAAAAACAAACGCATAGACAGCACCATAAAGGGTGACAAAAAGCATCCTAAACAGCTAAAATTAGGGTCAGACACCAGGAAAAGTGGTATCAATTGACTAAAAGTAGAAATTTGCAAATGGCAAAGCATTAATCAGCCATGGGCCATACATGAGGTATAAGGCTCTGGCATCATTTACAGCGTGGAATTGCAGTTTTAATAAGGACCTGGTGGTTAAAGGAGTGGTGTAAGCCTTGTTATTTGGGAGACTTCACACCTCATGCACACATCCAATTTTTTTTTTATTCCAGCAACACTCAGATGGTACAAACATCAGTTTTATAGACTACTTTTTGTAGAAAAATGTAAGAATGGTAACACAGGTAGTTGACTGATCAATTGACCCACAGTAGAACCTGTTATAATGGCACACAAGCAGTCAGCAGAGGGCCATGCATGAGGTATCAGGCTCTAGCCCTGCATTTATAACTTGGAATTGAAGTTTTAATGAGGACATGTTGGTTAAGGGAGCCTGGTAAGCCTTCTTAGCTGGAAGACCTCACACCTTATTTAACACCTCCAATTTTTTTTTTATTCCAGCCACAGTCAGATGGCACAAACATCAGTTTTATAGACTACTATTGATAGAAAAATGTAAGAATAGTAACACAGGTAGTTAACTGATCAATTGACCCACAGTAGAACCTGTAATAATGGCACCCAAGCAGTCAGCCAAGGGCCATGAATGAGGTACCATGGTGTGGCCCTGCATTTACATCTTGTAATTGAAGTTTTAATGAGGACCTGGTGGTTAAGGGCTGGGAGACCTCACACCTCATGAAACACCTCCAATTTTTTTTTTAATTCCAGACACACTCGGATGGCACAAACTTCAGTTTTACAGACTACTATTGGTAGAAAATGTAAGGAAAGTAACACAGATAGTGGACTGAAAATAAGTACAGGTCTGCTTGTCTGGGAGACCTACTTACATGGGCAACCCACCAGATGGAGATCCAACTGGAGGTTCCACATTTCAAAAAATATTTGTAACAGCACTAAAGTGGCATCAATTTCCACAGAGTAGAAACAGTATAATATTCCTCTGACACATCCTCTACCACAGGCAACCCACCAGATGGAGACCCAACTTGGAGTCTCCATATTTCAATAAATTGTTTGCAACATCAGCACCAGTAGCAATAGCAAGCACTGAAGACACTACAAAGATATCACAGACTTCAATAAAGGAAGATCAATATATGACACTAAAACTAAGCTATCGCCTAGTCTGTCCAATCTGCGACTGGGCTGCATAAATCATCGGAGATTCATGACTTGTTCATTTTAATTAAAGTTAAGCAGTCTACACTTGGAGGGGACAGCCAGATGCACTTTTCCGTCAGGACACCACAAGCAACGCTGAAGACACATTTTGAGAAAACTCTGGCTGCTGAGCATGACAAAACCTCGAAGGCGTGACAGGCGAACTCAGGCCACTCTTCCATTTATGACATTCAAAATGTAAAAGGGTCCAAACCCCCCCAATGACATTGATATTGAGCTACAGATACTCCAGCACCATTCTTTTCAGACGTTCACAACATGACTGACTTCTACTCTGTTCTGCCGGTAGATGGGCTTGCTTAAAAAATTTGTTGAACGACTCTCAGAAATTGCTTATGTTACTTACACTGCTACTGCAGTTACGACAGTTAGTCACGGCAGGTGTCAGGTAACACACACTATGCATCTGTCTCTTTTGGATATGTCTGCCGAGTAGCACTTATTACTTGGACCTAGCTTTTCTATTAACCCATCTTACCCACCATGCTTACATATGCCCTCACAGTGTTTGCTCCACTAATCCTCACTCTCCTTTGCTATCCCCAAACTCTGCACCTTCTAAACAAATAATCATCTCCCATCCCTCTTACCTCCCCACCTGACCTCCTCTGCTGACCTGCTCCTCATTCTCAGACATGTCCTAATAAAACATAAAACAAGTAGGCCACTCTCTTTCTCCCTCCTGCTCTCCCTCTCTCTGCTTCTACTCACTGCTGGTGACATATCTCCCAATCCTGGACCCCCAAAGCTAATACTTCCTAGTAATTCCTGCTCTTTCCGCTCCCTATCTAGTATGAACTACCACAATCTCTCCAACGTAAAACACGTGCCCTCGACACTCACCCCCCTGCTCCCTCTCTCTGGAGCTCTCTGGAATACCCATTCCATCTGCAATAAGCTTCATGTCATTCATGACCTCTTTCTCTCTTGCAATCTTGAATTCTTCGGCCTCACAGAAACATGGCTGACACCCTCCCCTGCTGTGCTGTGTTATGGTGGCCTCCACTTCACTCAAACTCTTCGCCCTGGCAACAGACATGGTGGAGGAGTGGGTTTTCTCCTTTCTACTAACTGCACCTTTAACCCAATCCCACCTCTCTCCTCCCTTATCCTCCCCACTTTTGAAGTCCACTCTGTCCGCATCTACTCTCCCTCCAACCTCCAAGTGGCCGTCATATATCGACCTCCAAGCCTGGCCACTGCCTTTATTGACCAATTCTCTACCTGACTTCTTAACTTTCTTTCCACTGACATTCCCACTATCGTCATGGGTAACTTCAACATCCCTACTGATACCCTTCAGTCATCTGCCTCCAAACTCCTGTCCCTTACTTCATCTTTTGGATTTACTCAGTGGTCCTCCTCAACCACCCATACAGACGGACATACATTAGACCTGATCTTCACCCATATCTGCTCTCTAACTTCACAATCTCCCCTCTCCCTCTATCTGACCATCATCTACTCACTTTCTCATCCCTGTTCTCCTCACCTGTCACCCATGTCCAGCAACATGCGCACCCTCGCAGAAACCTCACACACCTAGACATCCACACACTCTCTGACTCTACTACTACTACCACTGGCATCCTCACTCCATGACACAGACAGTGCCACTTCTTTCTACAATGCCACTCTCAAATTAGCTATTGACATGGTCTCCCCTCTTGTTCATGGCAGAGAGTGATATATCCATAGGCAACCCTGGGACAATAACAACACTAAAAAGCTCCGGCAAGTGTCCAGGGTTGCAGAGCGGCATTGTAAGAAAACAAATTTCACTGCACTCAAACAACTAACACTCGCTTTCAAACCTGCCCTCACATCTGCAAAACAAGTCTACTTCACAACCCTCATATCTTCCCTATTCTACAACCCCAAAGAGTTATTCAAAACTTTCAACTCCCTCCTCCGCCCACCACTTCCCCCTCCAACCTCCCTCATCTCTGCTAAGGACTTTGCCACACACTTCAAAAATAAGATTGACCAAACAAGGCAAGTCTTTATTGTTCAACCACCACAATCCCTTTGTATACCAGACCAGTGCCCAAAACCCATAACCTCCCTCTCCAACATCACTGAAGGCGAACTTAACTGTCTCCTCTCCAAATCACACCTCACCATTTGTGCACCATTCCATCCCACCTCCTCCTCAACCTCACCACCACACTTATCCCATCACTAACCCATCTCTTCAACCTATCACTGACTTCTGGTACCTTCCCTTCTGCTTTCAAACATGCCACAATCACGCCTGTCCTTGAAAAGCCAACCCTCGACCCAACCGCTGTGTCCAGCTATCGCCAAATATCGCTGCTCCCATTCGCTTCCAAACTCCAGGAGCAGCACGACCACACTGAACTTTCCTCCCACTTCTCATCTAACTTGCTCTTTGACAATCTGCAATCTGGTTTGTGTCCCCATCATTCCACTGAAACTGCCCTGACTAAAGCTAACGGACAATACTCTTTGCTCCTCCTTCTAGACCTATCCTCTGCTTTTGACACAGTTGACCACTGCCTCCTTCTACAGATCCTCTCTTCCTTTGGCATCAAAGACCTCACCCTATCCTGGATCTCCTCATACCTTTCCAACTGCACATTCAGCATCTCCCACTAACCCACACTACCTCATCATCCCAACCTCTCTCTGCTGGAGTCCCCCAAACTCTGTTCTAGGACCTCTACTCTTCTCAATCTATACACCTGGCCTGAGATAATTTAAAGTCCCATGGATTCCAGTGCCACCTTTATGCTGATAACACTCAGATCTACCTCTCTGGCCCAGACGTCACCTCTCTGCTGTCCTGAATCCCGGAGTGTCTATCAGCCATATCCTCCTTCTCCTCTCTCTTCCTCAAACTTAATGTGGACAAATCTGAACTCATCATCTTTCCTCCATCTCACAGATCTTCCTTACCTGACCTATCTTTCGCAATAATTGACATCACACTTTCCCCTGTACCAGAAGTCCGTTGCCTCGGAGTAACCCTTGACTCGGCCTTGTTCTTCAATCTGCACATCCAAGCTCTTTCCACCTCCTGTCGCCTCCAGCTCAAAATTATTTCCAGAATCCGTCCTTTCCTCATCACTCAATCTACTAAAATGCTTGTGCATGCCCTCATCTTCTCCTGCCTCGACTACTGCAACACCCCTCTCTGTAGCCTCCCTGCTAACACTCTCGCACCTCTCCAGTCCATCCTTAAAGAGAACCTGTCACCTCGTTTTGCTGCTATAAGATGCAGCCACTGCCTTTTGGGGCTTATCTATAGCATTCTGTAATGCTGCAGATAAGCCCCCGGTCCAACCTGAAAGATAAGAAAAGACGTTATATTATGCTCACCCGGGGGCGGTCCGATGCGGTCCGGTACGATGGGTGTTGCAGGTCCGGGTCCGGCGCACATCTTCTTGTGATGCCGCATTCCTGCTTGCTTCACAGGCTTCCTGGCATCGCGCTCCTGCACAGGCGTACAGGCGTACTTACCTGCCCTTTTGAGGGCAGAGCAAAATACTGCAATGCACAGTCGCTGGGCCTCTCTGACCTTCCTGGCGCCTATGCACTGCAGTACTTTGCTCTGCCCTCAACAGGGCAGATTAGTACACCTGCGAAGGAGTGTGACACAAAGCAAGCAATGACCCCACAGCCTCCTCACCACTACCGGAGCTACCGCCTCACCAACACTGAAGCTGCTGCAACTCCCAACCTACTGTCTCCTTCCCCACCATCCTCTAGAATGTAAGCCCGCAAGGGCAGGGTCCTCTCCCCTCTGAATCAGTCTGTAACTGTAAGTGATATCTGTAATTTGCATGTAACCCCTCCTCATGTACAGCACCATGGAATCAATGGTGCTATATAAATAAATAAATAATAATAATAATAATACTGTTGCTGCTGTTGCTGCTAATGTTTTGGCGATGACAATTTGACGTTCCCGGGTTTGAACGTCTACAACTGGGATGCACACTGTGTGCCTCACTGCTGTCTTGGGGAAAACCACTGTTAAGAATGAGTACAAGCGTATTTCGGTACTCCAGCATGTGCACATCCATTTCCAGGAGGGGAAGCATCTGGCTAAATTCACTTTTGTACCATTGATCTATCAGAGTGGCAACCCAGTAGTCAGCTCTATTTCTAACCCTAACAATACAGGCATTGTGTTGAAGATAGTACACCAAGAAGATGCTCATGTGTTGGGCACTTCCATGAGGTCCCAGTCCATGCTGTGTTGGTGGTGGGGTAACACTGAAGGTTGCTTCCTCCGTCCTCTCCCACCAACCACGGAAAACAGAGAGCGTATCATTATCCTCTTCATCTCCTGACTGTTGCGTGTCCATCACCTGATACTCCTCAATTTGTTCCTCAGCTTCTGCATCTTCATTAACAGTTTGTCTGGTAACATGAGCCCCCCTTGAAGAAAATCACTCTCTCATGGCACACGCCTGTGCGACAATAGTCTGGAAATTTGAGATATTGTTATGCTTTCCCAAATCCGCCGCTGCTTCCAACTCTTCCTCTGGAACCATCACCTCCTCTCGCAGACTATTCAAAGTGTAAACCAGCATGCAGAGGATAGTGATGCTGATGAAAACATAGCGCTAGCCATCTTAGTAGCCATTTCAAAACTGCAGAAGGGTGCAGAGGCCTTTCACATGTACCCTCTCTGCAAGCGAGATTTGCACCACGTCAGGACTGCATTGGCCCAAGCTATGCAAAAGGACATACTGAACCAGGGCACGTCGCTGCTGCCACAACTGCTGCAACGTATGCAGAGTGGAATTCCACCATGTCAGAACATCGCTAATCAAAAGATTAACCAGTAGGCCGAGAGACCTCTGTAGCGATGCAAATCGATGACCTGTGCGCTGCGATCGTCGGAAGTGAGCATACAGCGACGTGCTTTCTGCAGCAGTGCATCCAGGCCAGGACACTGGTGTAGAAATTGCTCTGACATCAGGTTGAGGATGTGAGCCATGCAAGGCATGTGTGTGAGGTGTGCATAGGGCCGCCACTAGGTTTGCACTATTATTGCACATGGCCTTCCCTGTTCCAGGCCCGGATACCTGTCCACAACTCTTGAGCTGTGTGACTGCAATCTCCATGAGGAAAGAATCTCCATCGCGGGAATAAATAAAAAAATCAATATTTATTAGAAAATATTAAAATCCAAGATGGATCTTAATATTTTCTAATAAATATTTATTTTTTTATTTTTTCCCGCGCTGGAGATTCTTTCCTCATGTTTTTGCCTCTGCCAACGCCTCTGATCAAGGTGGCTCCTTGCGTGTGAAGATTGTGGACTGCTGCAGAGACTGGTGAGCTGACCTTATACTCCTATTTTTCCCTTTTTCCTTTGCCTACATGCAATCTCCATGGCACATTAATTTAAACACTGTCTGATTTCCGAGGGCCATGGTTTCGCAGTACGGAGGTGGAGGAGATTATAGTTGCACTGTTGGAACATGTGTCTGAAAACTGGAGAGGTTGAGGGCATAGGTGGAGGCTCTAGAGGAGGTAGAAGAGGCAGAAGCAGTGTAAGAAGTGTTAGATACAGAGGTTTGTCCTGCAAGCCTCATGGGATCAAAGATATGTGGAGCAGCCCCTTGACCGCCTACCCCCGCAGGCACCAGAATCACCAAGTGCTAAGTCAGAGAGATGAACACTCCTGCCCATGTTTGCTCATTAAGGTGTTAGTGGTAAAAAGCACCATGGCAGATATAGATTTTTTCAGGGAATGGGTGATGTTGTTGGTCACATGCTAGTGTAGCGCAGGCACATCTTTCTTAGAGAATTAATGGCGACTGGGCAACTGGTACTGTGGGACTGCGATGGCCATCATCTTTCGGAAACTGTTTGTGTCCACCAGGCGGAAAGGCATCATGTCCGTGGCCAACAGACTTGAGACGGTGGAGTTCAAGCTCTTAGCTTTGCTATGTGTAGGAGGTAATATTCTTTAACGTTACCACAACTGTGGAACCGAGGACTGGCTGCTGTGCTGAGAGAAGGTGGAGTAGGATGAAGTGAACTGTAAGTGAGGTGCAGGTGAAGATGTTATGGTGGATTGAGAAAGATGTGTTGTACTTGGTGAAACAAAAACAGCAGCAATCTCCACTTCCATAACAGCTGTCGGGCTCTCACTCACCTCAACTTTAGGGGTAAACAATTGTAGTTTTAACACTTGGAATGGTGACGGAGTAGGAAGAAGCAGCACTTGGGATTGATGGGACAGCCGTTGGTTGAAGATGCTCGCTATTCCACATTTTAGAGCAGTGAGATTGCCACACAATTTGGAGTAGCTAATTGGGCCTCGTGGCTGCACCACTATATTATTCCTAATGATTATAATGGGAAATCTTGCCTTCTGATTTCCCACTGAAACACAGTTTTAGCACAAATGATAAGGAGCAGCTAATTGGGCCTCGTAGCTGCCATGCTATATTAGGCCTAGTGATTTTTTAGTGGAAATCTGGCCTTCTGATTTGTCACTGAAACACCGTTTTAGCACAAATGATTTGGAGTGGCACATGGGGCTTCCAGAGACTGCCACACAGTATTTGCACAATCTATTTTGATGCTGGAAGATCGATTTCTTGCAGGACAGGATCCTACCTATTTCACTGACAAGTTCACTTTCAGCAGCACCAGATATAGCACAGGAGTGACCTCTCTGTACTGTGACACTGTGCAAATGTGAATTCGGCAACCAATCACAAAAGACCTTGTCTCATGATGTTGTGGACGGTTTCTGTGCCCTGATTGGTAGCCGGAATCAACACACAAAGTTAAGAAAAAAAAAAAAAGTGAGTGTCACTTCTGTAATCTTTTCAGATGCTCTTTGAACCCCTCAACTCCCCTTCCCCTCATCAAACACATCCCCCCGGCCCCCTGCTCATCATACAGCACAACTATCTTAGCCAAAGCTATTCAAAAGCATTAGTGGAAGCTCAATGATTTTCCCAACTGTGACCGACTTTTGCCGATTTTGAGTAAAAATGTTTGTGAAAGCGAACACGAATCCAAGTGTGCTATGTTCGCGCCGAATTTGAGAATGTTTCCTAACACGTTCACTCATCTCATGGTTAAAGGAAACCTGTCATGAAAAACTGCTGTTATCCTGCAGATATGAAGTTAAGCTACAGGTTAATAGCGTTTTAAACCTGTCCAGCATGCACACTTTTGAGCCCCACTGCTGGGAGGAGGAAATGAACTTCAGTCATGGGAGGGGTGGAGGGACGAAGCATTTTTTCAAGTGACAGGTTCCCTATAATAGCTTTACTGATATCATTGCAATATTTCATTTTAAATTCAATTTGGTATAATTTACAGGTGCTTGTCTCCAGAAGCATGTGCTAGGCACTACTACGTACTGCGCACTACAATGTAAAAAAAAATTAAATAAATAAAATAAATTAATAAATAAAAAAGGTTATAGTTTTGCAATGTCTCCCCCCTTCAATGAGTATGCAACATAGCTCAATATGCTTCGTTGCAAGGAAGGTACACATAGTTTCACACCTGAAAACTAAGCTACTCCAACAACGAGGAGTATGGTCATGAGGTATATGGTTGATAAATTGAACTATTTATATAGGAATTCAAATATGTAAAATGTGCCTGATATATAAAAGTCTTAAAATGTACCCCTGGTACCTTCCAAAAAGATAACAATACAAGAAAAGCTTGTTTATTTCATTTCCCAAAAGCAAACACCTGTAACAGGTCTAATATTGGAAAAGGATAACAAAGATGTGTGCAATTTTTTTTGTTAAACAACTCAAACACTTTATGAGGTAGTCAGTTGATTTTAAAGTTTGAGATTTGCAATTTGTAATTTAAAAAAAATATAAAAGGCTCTGTCTTTGATATGCAAGCATAGGTTTCAAGGATTCTCCTTTACTGGCAAAATTAGAGTTCATGATAGTTAAAATCCCTTCTGATTTGTAATTACAGTGGGTGATGATTTAAAATAAATGCTGTTATTAAAATGCTACTATGCTGTTACTGCAAATTCACAGTCACACTAATTATGCAGCTGCCAACAAAAATGACCTGGAACTACTATATTTCACACAGTGCTGAATAGTCACAGGGTGGGCTAATGATATCAGACATGGCCAGGAGGACTTCCCTATAATGTTGCACAGCTAACTCATCAAATGGTCTAGCATAGCCATTCAGGGAGCTATCACAGACAGTATAAAAGATGGGGCATGTCAAGAAGCGCAATTTTATGATTTTACAGTAAAGGGACAGGAGGTCAAGCACAGAAATATATGTAATCTGATTGTAGTAAATTACTGCAGTACAGAAACAATTAAAAAGTTGGAGTGCTAGTCACAGTTTTTTTTAATATAATCCAAAGATTCAAGTGATATATGTTACTACTACCGCCGCTGGCCCCGGGGCTGTCGCCGTCGGCGCGACACTCATTGCTCCTTCCTCACCGCCGCTCCCATGCTGTAGTGGGGTTCTTCCTAGACAGCCTCCAGGCACGCACCTGCCCTGGCATGTCAGCGCACTCCCTTTCTGCTGGCCACGCCCCCTGTCACTTCCCTTGTGTCTCTTAGGGGCCGAGCGCGCGCTCACTCAGCTCCCTTATCTCACTCAGTAACTTAATCCGGCAATGTTGCCGGGCCAATAGGGACCTGGCATAGGGTATTTCAGGCCGCCCTCCCCTAGTGGAGGCGCCTGATTGTTGAGTTAATCTCCTCCGTCCATGCCGTCTTGCTTGCTGTGTCCAGCATCGCTGGCATATTTACTCCTTGTATATTAACTCCTTGACTCCCTTCTTTTTCAGTGACCACCCTGTCCTGCGTCCGCCTGGTTCCTGCTTCCGTTTCCTTCCCCGTCTCTCCTCAAGCCTGGATTCATACTTACCTTAGCTTCCCTGTGCCCTGTACCCTCGTCATTTCATGGGTTACCTCCCTCCGTACACCTCCTGCACCCTTCTTGCTCAGTTATTTCCTATTTTCCCTGTCCTGTCTCCATTTGTGCGCAACCCCTGAGCCGACCCCTGGTCCTGGCTTTTGTGGTTTTGTGGTTCTAGAGGCCCCTGAGCTTGCTCCCTAACGATCTCTGTATAGGGGTTGGTCAAATATGGAATGCTCGCTCAGGGGTGTTTCGGTATCACGGTCCAATTGGTCCACTCTTGGCTCCCGGCGCCTCCAGCGTAAGAGTATAGTCAGGCCATGGACCCCGCTGGGACCTCTGTCCAGAAGGAGCTGGTATTTCTGCAAGAAAACCAAACTCGCATCATGTCCTTCATGAAAACAATGGATTCTCGCCTGTCTGCTTTACAGGCCGCGGATCCCGGAAATGCCTCCCAGTTAGCCAGCCTCCAGCAAGAGCTGGTCCAGCAGCGCGATACCCAGGCTCACATTTTATCCTATATGGCCTCTGTGGACAACCGCCTGCTCTCCTTGCAGTCTGTCTGCTCGCAGGCACCATCCCGCATCTCTGAGTCCGTGTCAGCACCCTCCCCTCATCTCGCTAAACCGCCTGGTTATGGCGGTGACCCCAAGCTGTGCCGGAGTTTTCTTAATCAATGTCGCCTGCACTTTGAGTTATTGCCTCAGCAGTACCCCACTGACCGGGCTATGGTGGCTTTTATCGTGTCCTATTTGGAGGGTGATGCCCTTTCCTGGGTGAATCCTCTTTGAGATCATGATGACCCCGTTGTGTCTAGCATTGCTACTTTTCTGAACACCTTTCGTAGGGTCTTTGATGAGCCTTGACACCTCGCTTCCACTACGGAGTCCCTTTTTAATCTCCAGCAGGGCACTCTCACTCTTGGACAGTAGGCGATCCGCTTTCGCACATTGTCCTGGGAGCTGGGGTGGAACAATGAGGCCTTGGTTGGGGAATTCTGGAGAGGGTTGTCTGGCAAGATCAAAGATGAGCTCGCTGAACAAGATACTTCGACCACCTTGGAGGACCTCAATTCATTAGCTACGTGCATTGATTTGCTCTTTCAGGAGTGTTCTCGAGAGGCCGCCAGGGAAAGGAGACCCTTTAGGCCTTCTTGTTCTGCTCATAGACCACCCAGTCCTCAGCCATCGGGTTCCTTCGGCAGTTCTGCACCAAAGCCTATGCAGGTTGACCGGGTTAAGTTGGCAGAACAACGTCGCAGAGAGAGGCTGGAACAAGGCTTGTGCTTATACTGCGGTGGAACGTCTCATTTTCTGCGCTCATTTCCAGAGAGGCCGGGAAACGCCTCTTCCTAGGTCTGGTAAGAGAGGTCTCCCTAGATGTGTCAGATTCCTTTCCACCTCTTACTTTTTCTGTTTTGATTGTCCAGGGTCAGAGACGTGGGTCTGAAGTGGCATATGTGGATTCGGGAGCGGCCTGCAATTTTATTTGGCTTAAGGAGGTGAAAAAAAATACCGGATCCCCGTGATCTCCTAAAAGCACCCTAGTATGATTGCCTCTGTAGACGGTAAACTCCTGCAAGAATCTGTCTCCATGGTTACTGAGGAAGTGGTTCTGCAAATTGATGTCTTACATCAAGAAAGGATCACCTTCTATGTTCTGCCCAACCTGTCTCATGTGCTGCTTCTCGGCCTTCCTTGGCTTCGGACACACAAGCCCATTCTGGATTGGCGTTCCGGAGAGGTTCTTCGGTGGGGTCATCCATGTCAAGAAAGATGCTTAGGGTCTGTCCATCCGGCCACTCCTCCTCAACCTTCTTCTTGTCCTATGGGACTGCCTTCCGCCTACTGGTCTTTTTCGGACATTTTTGATAAAAAGGAGACTGGGATCTTGCCACCTCATCAGCTCTATGATTGCCCAATAGAATTACATCCAGGAACCACCCAGCCAAGAGGCCGAATCTATCCACTCTCACCGGCCAAGACATCTGCCATGTCCGAGTATATCCGTGAGAACCTAGCCAAGGGGTTCATATGAAAATCCTCCTCGCCCCCTGGTGCTGGCTTCTTCTTTGTAAAAAAAAAGGACGGTTCTCTTCGGCCGTGCATCGATTACAGAGGTCTGAATAACATCCCGATAAAGAATAAGTCCCCTCTGCTGCTCATTCCTGAGCTCTTCGATTGCCTGAGAGGGTCGCGGGTGTTCTCTAAATTAGACCTACGTGGAGCCTACAACCTCATTTGAATCCGCCCTGTAGATGAGTGGAAGACCGCGTTTAACACCCGGGACGGTCATTATCTCGTCATGCCTTTAGGGCCTGTGTAACGCTCCCGCGGTGTTTCAAGAATTTGTCAAAAACATCTTCCGGGACCTGCTATACTCCTGCATTGTGGTCTACCTGGACGATATCCTTGTCTTCTCCCTGGATTTATCCTCCCACCGGAGGAGCGTCCGTCTTGTGCTGCAGCGCCTGCAAAAGAACCGTCTATACGCTAAGATGTTGAAGTGCATCTTCGAGCAGTTTTCCTTACTCTTTTTGGGGTATTTCGTTTCTGAGTCTGGACTGGAAATTGACCCTGAAAAATTGTCTGCGATCCTCCAGTGGCCAAACCCGGTAGGAGTTAAGGCTATCCAACGCTTCCTTGGTTTTGCCAACTACTACCGTCAGTTTATCCCGCATTTTTCATCTGTAACCAAGCCAATCTCGTGCCTCACTCGGAAAGGAGTTGGCTCCACAACCTGGTCTCCGGAGGCCGAAGATGCTTTTCTAAACTTAAAACAGGCCTTTGTGGGTGCCCCTGTATTACCTCGGCCCAAGGCGAACAAACTGTTTGTCATGGAAGTGGACTCATCTTCCACTGGTGCCGGCGCAGTGCTGTGTCAGACGTCTTCTTCTGGTCGATTGGTCACCTGTGAGTTCTTTTCCAAGGCTTTTTCTCCTGCAGAGTGCAACTATTCCATCGGGGATCGAGAGCTGTTAGCCATAAAAATGGCCCTCGAGGAGTGGCACTACCTACTGGAGGGAGCAGTCCATCCTTTTACCATCTTCACTGACCATAAGAACTTGGCCTACCTTCAGTCAGCCCAAAGGCTAAACCCCCGACAGGCCAGGTGGTCTCTGTTCTTTGCCCGTTTCGACTTTGAGTTGCATTTCTGTCCTGGTCAGAAGAATGTCAAGGCTGACGCATTATCTCTCTCTCCAGCCTCCAGACTTGGAGGAGGAACCCTCTCACATTATTGATCTGCTCAAAATTG
Organism: Oophaga pumilio; assembly: GCA_009801035.1. Lineage (NCBI taxonomy): Eukaryota > Metazoa > Chordata > Amphibia > Anura > Dendrobatidae > Oophaga > Oophaga pumilio. The sequence goes on along the minus strand of VIAB01004699.1, from coordinate 62,223 downwards.
TCACGGTGGCTCCTGTAAAGCTGATCACTCCGCCTCCAGGTAAAACCTTCGTGCCCGAGGCTGATAGGAGAGTGATTTTCCGTTGGGGACACTTTTCCAAGATCTCTGGTCATGTCAGGGTAAAGAAAACTCTGGATCTCATTTACAGATTCTACTGGTGGCCTTGCCTTCGCCAAGATGTGGCTGATTTCACAGCCTCGTGCCCCTCCTGTGCCAAAGTCAAAGTCCCAAGGCGATTACCTTCGGGGCTCCTGCTCCCATTACCTGTATCATCGTTTCCGAGGCAACAAATAGCTTTGACTTTATTAAGGACCTGCCTCACTCTTCCTGTTGCACCACCATTCTGGTAGTTGTAGACCTGTTCACTAAGATGGCGCACTTTGTACCGCTACCAGAGCTGCCCTCAGCCCCTGAATTGGCTAAGATCTTTGTCCAGCACGTCTTCCAACTTCATGGATTCCCACAACATATTGTATCCGATCGCGGAGTCCAATTCACGTCTCATTTTTGGAGGGCTCTATGTGGTCTCTTGGAGGTAAAGTTGGAATTCTCTTCTGCATACCAACCGCAGACCAACGGCCAAGTGGAGCGTGTAAATCAAGTATTGGCATCTTAGCTACATCATTTCTCCAAATCTCATCAGGATGACTGGTCTGGTCTTCTTCCATGGGCCGAGTTCGCCTATAATATCCATCCCAACAAGACTTCAGCCAAATCTCCATTCTTTGTAGTTTCTGGCCTGCATCCCGGCATTCCTTTACCAGTTTCTGCCACCTCCAGAGTTTCTGCAGCCGACTCCATAATCGTAGAATTCTCCAGAATCTGGCAAGAGACTAAAGAGGCTCTCAGGAGAGCCGGAGAGCGTATGAAGAGTAATGCCGACAGAAGGTGCTTGGATGCTCCAATTTATCTGCCAGGCTAGAAGGTTTGGCTCTCGTCTAAATATATTAGACTGAAGATGCCCTCCTACAAGTTGGGACCTTGTTACATCGGTTCTTTTGAAGTCCTCCAGTGCATCAACAATGTTGCCTACAAGCTGAAGTTGCCTGCCTCGCTCCGCATTCCCAACGTCTTCCACGTCTCTCTCCTAAAACCAGTCATTCTGAATGTTTTTCATCCTGCTCCCGGCTCCTCTCCTCCTCTTGTCAGTGCCGATAACGTTTTTGAGGTGAAGGATATTCTAGCCTCCAAGAGAGTCAGAGACAAGACTTTCTTTTTAATTGATTGGAAGGGGTTTGGTCCCGAGGAGATGTCTTGGGAACCTCAGGAGAACATTAATGCACCCTGTATTCTTAAGAGGCTTTTGTCCAAGGGAAGAGGAGGGGAGTTTAAGAGGTACTGTTACTACTACTGCCGAAGGTCCCGGGGCTGTCATCACCGGCACCACACTCACTGCTCCTTAATAGAGTTGAGCGAAACAGGTCTGTTAGATTCAAAGGTCGCCGACATTTGCCAAAGTCGGGTTTCGCCGAGCGAAACCAGACCATAGAGTGAGGTCGGCCATGCGGTTTTCGACCCGAGCGCCAACGTCGGTTTTCCCATAATGCTTGGAGGCGCCTTTTCTCAGCCAATGAGCAAGTACGTACACTGTGGGCAATGAGATGACATGGGCAGCGGCCACCACCATCTTAGAGAAGGGCATTGCAGTGATTGGCTTGCTTTGGGGGGCGTCATAGTGTCTATAAAAGCCCTGACCGCCGACCGCCATTTTACTTCTGCCGATCTTAACAGTAAGGAGAGGTTGCTGACGCTGTTTATCAGTAGGGAGAGAGTTAGGGCTGGAAAGAGAAGTTCTTATGTGCTTGTGCTGATAGCAATTGTGCTGTACAGTTAGTGTGCAGTGACGGGAGGATTTTCTTATGTGCAGCAGCGCTGGTAATTAGGCTGCTTGTCAGTGACAGGGGAGGATTTTCTTGTGTGCAGCAGCGGTGGTTAATAGACTGACTGCTAGCTGTATTGCTGTGTGTACACTGCTGTGCAGAGTGCTTTTTACGCAGCAATAATACTTTTATTCTTTTTTTCTGCACAGTTACCGAGCGTTCATTTTTTCCCATACCGTATAGAGCTGTATGCTCCTCACACTCTACCGTGTACCGGCTGGTATCATGGACAAATACATGCTGACTATCTGTGTGTGACTCCGGAAATATATACGAAATTTAAAATTACCCCAAGACAGTATACAGCTGTACGCTTGTGATACAGTACCCTTTTTTCTGCTTTTTATATTCTGGTCTAATCCAAACTGAGCCTGTGAGCTTCAGTGTGTTACTCCGGAAATATATACGGAGATTTAAAATTACCCCAACACTGTATACAGCTGTACGGTTCTGATACAGTACCCTTTTTCTGCTTCTTATATTCTGGTGTAATCCATACTGAGCCTGTGAGAGTCTGCGTCTGACTCTGGAAATATATACGGAGATTTACAGTTACTTCTACACTGTATACATCTGGTATCTTCTGATACATTACCCTATTTCTGCTTTTTTCATTCTGGTGTAATCCATACTGAGCCTGTGAGAGTCTGTGTTTGACTCCCGAAATATATACGGAGATTTACAATTACCCCTACACTGTATACGCCTGGTATCTTCAGATACATTACCCATTTTTGCTTTTTATATTCTGGTCTAATCCATACTGAGCCTGTGAGCTTCAGTGTGTTACTCCAGAATAAAAATATACGGAGATTTAAAATTACCCCAACACTATACAGCTGTACAGTTCTGATACAGTACCCTTTTTCTGCTTCTTATATTCTGGTGTAATCCATACTGAGCCTGTGAGAGTCTGTGTCTGACTAAGGAAATATATACAGAGATTTACAGTTACTCCTACACTGTATACACCTGGCATCTTCTGATACATTACTCTTTTTCTGCTTTTTTTATACTGGTCTAATCCATACTGAGCCTGTGAGAGACTGTGTCTAACTCTGGAAATATATACAGAGATTTACAATTACCTCTACACTGTATACACCTGGTATCTTCTGATACATTACCCTTTTTCTGCTTTTTATATTCTGGTCTAATCCATACTGAGCTTGTGAGCGTCTGTGTGTTACTCCGGAAATATATACGGAAATTTAAAATTACCCCAACACTGTATACAGCTGTATGCTTCTGAAACAGTACCCTTTTTCTGCTTTTAATATTCTGGTCCTATTCTTTCTGAGCCTGTGAGCGTCTGTGTCTGAGTCCGGAAATATATACGGAGATTTAAAATTACCCCTAGACTGCATAGAGCTGTACGCTTCTGATACATTACCCTTTTTCTGCTTTTTATATTCTGGTGTTATCCATACTGAGCCTGTGAGAGTCTGTGTCTGACTCCGGAAATATATACGGAGAATTACAATTACCCCTACACTGTATACACCAGATGTCTTCTGATACATTACCCTTTTTCTGCTTTTTATATTCTGGTCTAATCCACACTGAGCCTGTGAGCGTCTGTTTCTGACTCAGGAAATATATACAGAGATTTACAATTACCCCTAGAGTGTATGCAGCTGTATGCTTCTGATACATTACCCTTTTTCTGCTTTTTATATTCTGGTGTTATCCATACTGAGCCTGTGAGAGTCTGTGTCTGACTCCGGAAATATATACGGAGATTTACAATTACCCCTACACTGTATTCGCCTGGTATCTTCTGATGCATTATCCTTTTTTGCTTTTTATATTCTGGTCTAATCCATACTGAGCCTGTGAGCGTCTGTGTGTTACTCCGGAAATATATACAGAGATTTACAATCACCCCTACACTATATACGCCTGGTATCTTCTGATACATTACCCTTTTTTGCTTTTTATATTCTGGTCTAATCCATACTGAGCCTGTGAGTGTCTGTGTGTTACTCCAGAAATATATACGGAGATTTACCATTACCCCTACATTGTCTATGCCTGGTTTCTTCTGATACATTATCCTTTTTTGCTTTTTATATTCTGGTCTAATCCATACTGAGTCTGTGAACGTCTTTGTGTTACTCCGGAAATATATACGGAGATTTAAAATTACCACAATACTGTATACAGCAGTACGCTTTGGATACAGTACCCTTTTTCCGCTTTTTATATTCTGGTCTAATGCATGCTGAGCCTGTGAGCGCCTCTGTCTGACTCCGGAAATATATACAGAGATTTACAATTTTCCCTAGACTGCATACAGCTGTGCGCTTGTGATACAGTACCCTTTTTCTGCTTTTTATATTCTGGTCTAATCCATACTGAGCCTGAGAGTGTCTGTGTCTGACTCAGTAAATATATACGGAGATTTAAAATTTTCCCCATCACCGTATACAGCTGTACGCTTCTGATACAGTACCATATATCTGCTGGTATTTTGGGTAAATTTTCACAAACATGAGGAAGTATGGTGGAAGAGGTCGGGGACATGGGCGTGGGGGGCCACCTGGTACTGATGGTGGTGGTGGTACATCTGCTGGTAGTGCCAAAGCACAATAACGCCTAAGGCAGGAGGTGTTGAGCCTACATCATCATCTGGCTCCAGAAAGCCTGGAAGGCTCCCTCTTCTGGGAGTAGGTAAACCGCTTTTAAAGTCGGAGCATCAGGAACAGGTTTTGGCTTACATTGACAAAACAGCCTCCAGCTCTATCGCCTCCTCTTCTAAAGTTTCAAAAATGCAAGCACTGAGTCGTCAGTGCAGGCTCCTGGTCAGGAACAACACCTTTACTTGTGTCCTTCACTCCCACCAAAAGTGTAGGATGCAGCAGACCACACTTCAGATTTCTCCATGGAGCTCTTTTCACATACCATGCCTGGGTTATCAAGTAAAATCCTGAATTCCCCAGTCCAAGATGAATATGACATGGAGTGCACTGATGCACAGCCACTGCTAGATGATTCTGCTGGTACATTCACCCAGAGCACTACATTGCCCTCGCAGTCTACTGAGCCAAAATCGGAACCTGATGAAACTCAGGTGCACCTTCCGGCATACTTTACTACCTTACACGGTGACACAGAGGAAGGTGCAGATGAAATTGAAGAGGAGGTGATGGATGATCCAGTTGTTGACCCGGATTGGCATCCATTGTGGGAAGAGGGTGCCGCTGGCAATAGCTCAGAAGAGGAGAAGGATCTGCAGCAGGCATCGACAACGCAGCAGCGGTTATCTGGCAGGCCCATAGCAGTCACAAAACGTGCTAAAAAAACAAAAAGAGTTGCAGGACAGCTTGGCC
>VIAB01004699.1:29048-39726 GCA_009801035.1 Oophaga pumilio | reverse complement strand
TCCTCCACTCCCTGCCGACTTTTTTTCCCCATTGACTTGCATTGAGGTCGGTTCGGGTTTCAGTCGGAGCTTCGACTTTTTCTGGTAGTCGTCCGATTTCGTTCGACTCGACTTTTGGGAAAGTTGGGTAATCTGAAACCCAACTCGACCCTCCCGGAGGCAAAGTCGCTCATCTCTAATGTTTACCTTTATATCTATCAGTACTGTACATGTTAAAGCAATTGAATCCATGGACACATTAAGTTTCATAAACGCACTACAATGAATCATTGCCATCAGAGGCCCAGTGAAGCACATTTGCTCTGGTAGAGGCACAAATCTTGTTGGAGCATTAAATGAACATCAAATTCCTTCCAACTTAGATACTACAAATGTGAAGAGATATCTAATAGTGATGGGCAAGCACTAAAGTGCTCGGGTGCTCATTGCTCGGGTCGAGCAAATTGGAATACTCGGGTATTCAGACAGAACAACGAGACCAATGTAAGTGTATGGGAGACCCGAGCATTTTTACCGCGATTCCCGGGGGTCCTTTTAAGGTCTAAATGCATCTGAAAATGATGGAAACACTGCTCAAATGACACAGTGACATCATGGGGATCGCCCCTGGAAGCATTCCTGACTCCTAGTTCACAGCTTTAAACAATCTTGTCAGCTTCATGCCATTTTTACCGGTGCACCAAAAAACATACAAAGCAAACCAAAATGAAACCAAAACGGATTTTGCTGGGAAATATGTTAAGGTACATCCTTTCCAGGTTAATGACTTGTATATAAGGCAAAATAATTAACCCTAGACCAAAATGTTCCTCCACCACTTGGGCTATGTTCAGACGCAGCATTTTTGAAGCGTTTTTCAACTTTAATATTACTTTCAACCAAAACAAATGCATTCACTGGGAAATGTCATTGTAACATTTAACAACCCTAGCTGGCCATGTGGTGTGTGACACATAAGCAGACACGTCTTGTTTAATTTATGAACGAGGGACTCTTAAAATCACAGAGCCTATTTTTACAGGGGCATCAGGCAGCATTAATCTGCTGAAAGGGCCATTATCAAACAGTGGGTCTCCTAAACTGTTATAACCTATGCTGTGAGTGGATGGGCTGCCAAGAATTACGACGCACCCCAATATCCCTTTCACGAGATGTCCAGGAGGGCTTCCATAAAAAATGTTGCATTGAATGCAAGGCCTTCCCTGCTGCCAAGTCATATGCACCCCAATAAGCATTTGAATCCAGGTAATTAATGGGCCCAGAAAAATCCAGTTCACATTATTCATTTTGTACTCCAATTCTGTTTTCTTACGCATTGACTGCAAGGCCTGCCCTGCTGCCAAGTAATATGCACCCCAAAAAGCCTTTGAACCCAGGTACTGGATGGGCCCAGGAAAATCCACCTCACATTACTCATTTTGTACTCCCATTCTGTTTTTTTATGCATTGACTTCAAGGCTTGCCCTGCTACAAAGTCATATGCACCCCAATAAGCCTTTGAATCCAGGTACTGGATGGACCCAGGAAAATCCACCTCACATTACTAATTTTGTACTCCCATTCCCTTTTCTTATGCATTGACTGCGAGGCTTGCCCTGCTGCTAAGTCTTATGCACCCCAATAAGCCTTTGAACCAGATACTGGATGGGCCCAGGAAAATCGACTTGACATTATTCATTTTGTCCTCTCATTCTGTTTTTTTGCATTGACTGCAAGGCCTGCCCTGCTACCAAGTAATATGCACCCCAATAAGACTTTGAACCCAGGTACTGGATGGGCCCAGGAAAATCCAATTCACATTATTCATTTTGTACTCCCATTCTGTTATTTTGCAAGTCATATACACCCCAATAACCCCAATACCCCCTTGGAAGAAACATGGAGGTGGGTCTCTTACAAAAAATGTCCAATTGAAAAGGAGCAGGTCTCCTAGACTTGGAATGCCCATACACTAAGTGTATGGGCTGGCAAACATTTTCCCCTGTGGGGTACACCTCAACCTTTTCCATAACAAGTATTTAACACCCAGCAAAAACACTCACCCTTGTTAGGATTTTGACACTGACTGTAGCAGCACAGAACACATTAACCCTGGTGATCTAGTGGCAGTGGATGATGAGACGTGGAGGAAGGCCTGATTAAAAACTAGGCCCAATTTAAAGGAGCTGGTCTCCTAGACTTGGAATGCCCATATATTGGCTGGCAAATATTTCCCCCTGGGGGTAGATATCAACATAGTATCTAAAATTATTTTTTAGGGGCATCATAAACATCTTGCAAAACTGCAACGTTGTTTCCTACACAGTTGCTGCTGGGAAGGTGCAGGCTTTTAGTAAAAATATGGCGGACAAATCGCTGGATGAAGTGATCGAGAAAAGGGGCATGGTGATGACAGGTATGTGAAAGTACATGATTATTAACAGCAGTGGCTAAGGGAGGTATGAGATCCAGGATACAGCCTACAATCATTCGTCGTTTAGCCACCATCAATTACCAGAATCGGTTTCAGAAAATCGGTGTAACAGATGCGCGTGTCAGACTCGGCTTAAGAAATGCCCATCCAAAATGTGTTGCCAAACACGCACGTGTCAGTATAAAGGGCAAAGTGCAACATGTTCATGAGATGCTGAATTAGAGAAAACAGATCAGTGTTGGAGGAAAACCAAACAAACTGATGGATGCTTGTGAAAAACTAAGTTTAAAGAGGAGTTCACTGTCTGTAACTATAAACACACCCGTGGCACAAGCGTCTTCATCTTCACCCATACATATTAACAATAAGATCCAAATGTCCCAGTGGAAAATTATTTCGCATAGTGTAACGAACACTGTTCAAGGAATGCCACTAAACATACATAACCACGACCCTTGGAAACACCAGATTTCCTCTTTACAAGATATGGACGATGATGGTATTGATGACGACTTTGAAATTTACCACATCCACACCAAGAAGATGAAGATCACAGCTGCAAAAAATGTGCAAAAAAGGCAGTGAAAATCATTTTCTCTAGGGCTAAGTTACCCTCTCACTAAAGTGGTACCGAATGATGCATACACAGCTCTCATGTCTACTCAGCGTGAGATGCTTGATAGATTATGTATTCTGATTTGTCCATGTCCACTTTTTGAAAGCGAGCAGAAAAGAAGGATGATATAGCGGGAAGACGTGTGATTTGGGTCAGTAAGGAGGCGATGTCAGGTACAGATAGGTAGATCTGCGTGTCATCGGTGTAGTGATGAAATTGCAAACCGTGCCATTACATCAGCTGTCCCAGGCCAAAGGTGTAGATGGAGAAGAGTAGGGGTCCTAGAACAGAGCCTTCGGGAACACCGAAAGACAGGTGTCGAAGTCAGGAGGTGGTGTGGGAGAGGAAGACAATGAATGTCCACCTTACAGTCTTGTTGTTTTTTAAAGACTCTGCCTATAACCCCAAAAAGGCCATTTGCACCACCGGCCATGCCCGCATCAGCAGGGGTAGCAAAACTACCTGCTTTACCACCACCAGTATGATCAGGCACATGGCAGCAAAGCACCCGACTTTGTTGGTTGAACACCAGGCTCCATGAACAGTGTCTGCAGGTGATACCACTGCGTCTTCCGCTGTTGTGCGTGCAAGCCAATCCCCTGTCCGTGGTGCATGCAAAGATGCCTCCTGCCCTGCATCTGTAGTTGCACACAAACTCAACAAGCACCATTAACAATCACGTCCACATCCATGTCCCAACGCAGCGTTCGGTTGTCCATACCCCAGTCCTTGGAACGCAAGCGGAAATACGCATCCAATGCCACAGTGCTAAAATCACACATTTCTTGTCTGTTTGCGATGGAAATGTTGCATTTTAGGCTCGCGGAATACGGAAGCTTTCCGCTACCTGATGGCGGTGACCGTAACAAGGTACTCGGTCCCCACCCGCCACTATTTCTCCTGGTCTGCCCTAACGACATTACACAAGCAAGCACGTGTCTGTCAGGAACACCGCACTGCACTTGCTCACTGAGCTAGTGCGTGTGTCCTGAGTAAACAAACTGTGCCCAAAGACACCGGTGGAGCGGGGCTGCAGCGGTGAAGATGAGTGCTTCCAACAAACAGGACCGGTAGCACGTGACTGCCAAGGGGCGGAGCTGGCCACAGGTCTCCCAGAGGAAACAGGAACAAATAGAGAATGCTTCAGGCCAAGTAGGACCTGAAGCACCTGATTGCTGGGGGCATGGCCTAAGCTCCGGAGAGCTAGTAGGTAAAGGAAAACTCCTAGAAGGGTAACTACAGGACAAAGTTACCAAGGGGCATAGACAGTACAGATAGTCAGGACATAGCCAAGGGGTCATACATGGAGAGGGCAGCACAGTGCAAGAGAAGCAGGCAGAGGGTAGTCAGGACGTAGCCAAGGGGTCAAACACGGAGAGGGCAGAACAGTACAAAAGGGGCAGGAAAAACTTGTAACAGGGACACAGCCAAATCAGAACCAGACAGACAAAACATAGCACAGGCACAAAGCACTGGCACAGGCACAACAGGGTCAGACACAGTCAGCCAAGGGTCAGAGTATAAACGACAAAGATTGGCCTCACAGTGAGGCTATAAAAAGCCTCCCAGGACCCAGATCAAGGCCAACCGAGTTAACCCTGCAAATACCTGACCCGAGAACACAGTAAACCATGACAGTTTCCCACAATGTTACCCGGGCCCTCAACAATTCTGTTACAGGGAAAGTGCACTGACCACGGACATGTGGACAAGTGCTTGTGGGCAGAGACAGTGCAGCTCGCTGATGGCACAATGGGTTAGTGTTGAAAAAGTCATTAGCCAGTCGGACATTGGGAGACGATGTCACAGAAGTATGGAGAAGACAGTTTCTGGAAGGATTTGTATGTCATAGTTAGCTTTTGGGCAATAGGAAGGCAGTGAAGGGCCTGGCAGACAGGAGAGGCTTGGGAATACAGTTGGATTTCTGTGGCAGAAGAGTTTATGATAGATTTGAGTGGTGCAAGAGTGCTAGAGGGGAGGCGAAAGAGTATAAGTTTGCACAAGTCGAGGCGGGAGATCATGAGGGCGTTCACAAATATATTTGAAGTTTCTTGGAATGTACAGATCCAGGAAATGTTTTTGAATCGTAGTGGGCCAGAGGAAGCAAGGGCTTGGATATGTGGCTTGAAAGAGAGGGCAGAGTCGAGGATCACCCCAAGGCCACTAACAAGCGAGACTATTTTTCACGGTGTGCCGTCCCGGCATTACACAGGCACGTGTCCCACAACATTACCCGTGCCCTCCACAATGCTGTTACTTGGAAACTCAACCTAACTACAAACACGTGGACAAGTGCTTGTGGTCAGGGTTGGTACATCTCACTGAGGGCACACTAGATTAACATAGTGGAAGCAGGGACACACTCAAACCTTGGTATGGTGAACATCCTCCCAACCCCAAGTATTACGGGCCCTACATAAATCTGAGTTGCCCCCACAGTCTACAGATCCTGCACCTCCTCCTCCTCCTCTTCAGCCTCTATCTCCAAAAGTAGCACATCAGTCAAACGCTGGAAGCACTGCAGCACTGGCTCATCAAAACGGCAAAAGGCTCTGCTGAAGCTAATATTCTTAGGTGACTAAACGCACAATGATGAAGAGTTGTAGACAACTCTGAAAGAGCAGGCAGATCTGTGGCTGACACCACTGAACATACAGCCAGGCATTTTTTGTGTGACAATGGCTGGAACCTGGTGGCTGCTCTGTGGTGAGTCGAGCTAGGACACATGCCATGCCTGGCAAATGCGCTTAACCTCATTGGTCAACGTTTTCTGAAAAGCGACACGGAGCTGCCAAATCTGCTAGGAAAAGTACAACAAACTGCGGACCCATTTTAGAAAGTCAGCTGACCTTGCTGTGCTTCAGAAGCGCTTGCAGCTTCTGGCTCACCAACTGGTGTGTGATGTCTCCAGGCATTGGAACTCTACACTAAAGATGTTGGAAAGGATTTTGTTCACAGAAGAGGGCATTTGGTGATTAGTCTATCAGCATCAACAAGGTTGTCGGTATTCGGTTCTGACTTCACACATAAGATCTCAGGAGTGGACATGGATGTCAGACATATGTACCATCCTCCAAAACTTTGAGGAATACAACAAGATGGTGAGTGTAAATGACGCCATCATTAACGTCTCCATCCTCCTTCTCTGTGTCCTAATCTGAATATTTATAGTTATTTATATAGCGCAAACATATTAACAGTTTAACATTTTGAAAAACAACAGTCCAAGTAACAACAATAACAATAATACTATAATTAAACCAAACTAAAATGACCCTGCTCGTGACAGCTTACAATCTACACTGAGTAACAACGATAACAATAATTAAACCCAAAAAAACAATCGTGCTCATGACAACTTCAAATCTACAATGAGGTGGGGGAGATAACAACTACAGGGGTGTGTTTACAATAATGTATTTACAATTATATTACTGAGGTTAGTCGAAAGTCAAGGAGGCCTGAGGATAAGTAGGAGGAGGAGAGCATGGTCAGTCATCCTCTTTGTGAGGACACAGAAGTATTGACTGTTAGCAGTCTTGCACGCATGGCTGAGTTTATGTTCCGCTGCCTTTCCCGTCACCCTCACGTTCTCAAAATTTTGGGTGACAGGCAATACTGATTGGTGACACTTTTTGACCCACGCTACCAGGAGAACTTTCTATCTCTTATTCCAGAGACAGGTGTACTAAAATGTTGGAGGACAAGAGGGCCCTTCTTGTGGAATTATTAAAAAAATTCCCATGTGAAAACGCTAGCAGCAGAGGTCACAGTTTGCTGGCCAAGCAAGTACAGGTGAGAGAGACACAACTCCAATCCAGCAGAGGCAGTGGAACACTGGCAAAGTTCGGGGAGAGTTTTCTCAGGCCCTCCCATCACCCTGGCCCTGAGGTGCGGTGGACTCACAAGGAGTGAAAACTTTGTGAAAATGATGAGGGAGTAACTTGCTGACTCTACCAACGTCCTCTGTTTTTCCTCTGTGCTTTATAATTATTGGTTATCCACGCTGAACAAGTGGCATGACCTGGCTCTCTGTACTGTGCATGTGCGCTGTAATCTCGGTCAAGGAGCGCACGGCGCCTCGCTCTCTGGCGGTCACTAGGCACATAGCGCCTTGCTAAATGGCACTATCGCTTTTAGTGGTGGGAGCTAATGGGAACAGTCCTTTGCAGCGCCAGTGCTCTAAGGATGGAGCACGTTGCTTAGCCTCCTATGCGCTGCTTGTCCACGCCAAAAATCTATGCTGTCGTGCCCACTTTGTATTAAGCTGGCCCCTGCCTGTAGGTCACCGGATCTGTCTGTCTGCTGCAGTTCGCCGCAGCGTCGGTGCTTTTGATGCCTAGTGCACTGCCCCCCTTCATGCTCACACCCTCACAGCTGGGGACTCACTCATGCTTTTGTTTTTTTTCCCACACCCACCTTTGGCACAGGTTCCCTGTGTAAACATGCCCCCTCTTCATGGGTAATGGGACCTGTTTGTTCCCTTTTTCCTTCCCCTGGGAAACAGGGGAAGCAGCCTTGACATTTCCGGACCTGGCGCAGCACAGGTACCCGCAGCCCGGTCATCCTGAATCCGTGTATATATGGCCAATCAGTTATTTAATGCAATCATCATAGAAGGCATATTCTTGCAATTTTCCAGAGAAAATTGTACATTACATCCAGAACAGTGTCACTTTGAAGGACTTTATGGCTAATATCAATCCACAACATGACACTAGTAGTCTCATACTTCTAATTTTCGGTGGAAAATCATTTCCCCAGTGATAGGTTGTGTAAGTTCTGACTTATGTAACATCATTTAGGTGATAATAATTATTCGTATCTATTTGCTTCACAATATATTCTTCTTTTACTTTAAGGCTTCAGAATATAATGTTGTAAAAGTGAAAACAAGTTGGTGAAGTGTGTTTAAACTCAAATGTGAAAATAATTGTCATCTTTAATATTTCTCCATTCCGTGTGTGGCTAAAAAACCTCATTGATCTTACAGATTTTCTTTGGCAAGAAACCAACAGCTCCATCAATACCACGTGCTTTTCCAATTAATTCATCATGCTTGTAAAGTACAGGTGAGATTACGGATCTAGATAACATCTCGGGACTGTAGGCAACATAACACTGTGGCACGACCCACTGGGGTTTAGCTAGCAATTTCACATACGTAGTGCACTGCAGAACAGAGTTGTCAGAAAAACAAGATTTTGATTCAATAACATGTTTGATGGATTGTTAAGTTGAAACACCCATATAGTATTATTATAATTATTATTTTGTTATATAGCGCCATGTATTCCATGGTGCTGTACATGACAAGGAGTTACATACAAAGTAATAGGTATCATGTACAGTTAACAAATTTAAAATGACAGACTGGTACAGAGGAGAAAGGACCTTGTCCTTGTGGACTTACATTCTGTGGGATAATGGGGAAGAGACAGAAGTTTGGGGGTGTGGCACCTCGGTTGGTGGAGAGGCGGCATCTCAGGTGGTGGTGCACAAGTCACAACTATGACCACCACACTCTCCAATTGACACCTCTTGAAATGCAGCAAAAATGTCACAATCTATAGCTTCTGTTACAGAAAATGCAGGGGCTCCTTTTTTAAATCATCGCCCGACAAGTTCAGTATAAGTAGGTGATGGCTTGTCAGAATCCAGCCCAGAAACACCAGGCTTCAGTAATTGCGAGTCCTTAACCTGTGCTCTTCCAGGTGCTCTTCCTCCGGCTCTTCCATTCATGATTTCATCTAGAACATTTCGTCTTCGTAATCCAGAGACTGAGTACAACACCGCCCAAGCGTTCATCCTTTGCTCCTCAGACTTTCTATCTGTGCAGTGACAGACTCTAGGTAGAAGATGAAGATGGTGGTAGTAGTTTGAGCATTTAAGACAGTCATCAAACAGCCATAACAACTTGAAACAGAAGTATTTTTACCGAGATACCACACTGTTCAATATTTGGGCTGTATTTTTACCCAAAAATAGTGTAGAGAACTAGGGTAAAAGACAGCAAATACAGTGGAACGTAGGCCTGAAAAGCCACAATTTAGGGTCCACAAATACATCAGACGTCTGAAAGCGATACTACACTGCTCAAAATGTGGCCTGAATTTTTTAATTTTTGAAAAAGTCTTTAAAAAAACAGACTCGGGAAGACCTAACAGTTGGACTGGCAAATTCCATCATGTTGGTGTTACGGGGAACGGTTGCCCGCCTTCTATCTGCAACCACCACATGGCTTCTTCCTGCCTGATGGGGTGCTATGCCTCCATCTCCCTGTGTGATGCTGTCCTCGCTCTGCATGTCCTCCTGCCAGGTTGGGTCAGTTACTATATCATCCACAACCTCATCTTCCACTTCCGCACCCTGGTCCTACTACTGACTTTAAGGCAAATGTGTCTCATCATCGTCCATTCTTTGGACCGTTGCTACTCAAATATTTGGGCATCGATACATGGAATCTCATCTTGCCCCGCTTCAAGTGGACCGGGTTAGAGGCCCGAATATATAAATAGAAAAGTGAACAGCTCTTCAGAGTGTCCAAGTGTGGGATCAGTTGTCTCAGGGCAATCAGCATGGTGGGAGGAAGGAGGATCAGGGTAAGTAATATGCAGGCCAGATTCATGGCTACTCAGACTTGACTGTGTGTAAGACAGTGTGCTGGTGGTGGTGGCCATGTAACTAATTATTATCAGCTATGCAACCAACAACCTTTTCACACTGTTCTGGCTTCAATAGTGCTGTCTTGCTGTGGTCCCCTAGGACTTCGAAAACTAAGGTCCAGCGAGAAGATGTGGGTGTTTTTGTTGGCCTAATTTCAGCTTGCCCACGGCCTCTGCCTCGGCATGCACCATGACCATTACGGCCAGTTCCCCGTCCCTTGCCACGTGCCTTGCACATTGCAAATGGACTCGAATATTGTACACGTTCACTACAAATGGCTGAATTGGGAGCAAACTTGTATGTGACAAGTGTGCGGGAAAATTACACTTTAAAATATGTGGACTGTAGTTACAAATGTTTTTTTGCTTAGCCAATCGTTGCCACAAAGTACTTTAAGACACAACAAAACCACTTGAATAGGTAGGCCTACAATGCCCAAATTTGTAGCACCCGGATGTATGATGCGTGTCACAGATAGACCACACTCTAAAATATGTGGGCTGTTTTATTTAAAACATCAACATAGTGCTGTATATAACTTGAGTAACAGACAGGAAAGCACAAGACTACCGGCCTAAAATGCACCAATTTGGAGCACACGGATGTATGAGACGTGTCACAGATATACCACACAATAAAATATCTGCCCTGTTTTTTTTTAACAAAGCAACATAGTGCTGTATATAACTAGAGTGACAGACAGCAGGAAAATTTGAATACCGGCCTAAAAGACACAAACTTAGAGCACGCAGATCTATGAGCTGGCACGGAGATACCAATACGACAAATGTGTGGCATGTATTTTTTTGCGAAATACTGCTGTATATAAGTACAGTGACACCCAGGACAAAAAAATAAAAACTGCCGTAAACTGCCCAAACTGAGCACACACATAAAGATGAGCGACTTTGCCTTTTTTCGGGTTGAGTCGGGTTTCGTACCACCCAACTTTCGCAAAAGTCGAGTCGAACGAGATCGGCCGA
>VIAB01004699.1:0-10679 GCA_009801035.1 Oophaga pumilio | reverse complement strand
GCTTGACAATTTTATTATATACAATTGGTTTCGGTTTTGATTTTATTGCTTTTGTGATCGTACGCCGCCTGTGTGCCCATTTTAGAAAGTCACCCACAGCTTCAGCCGCCCTTGCCGTGCTTCAGCAGCGTCGGCAGCTTCCGGCTCACTGACTGGTGTGTGATGTCCCAACGTGTTTGAACTCTACACTGCATAGGTCGGAAAGGATTTGAGGGCAGTTGTTGACTACCAACATCAACGAGGCCATCAATATTCTGTTCAAACTCCACACAAAAGACCTCAGGAGTGGACATGGATGTCAGACATATGTATCATCCTACAAAACTTTGAAGAGTCCACCAAGATGGTGAGCGGCGATGACGCATAATTAGCGTCACCATCCCGCTTCTCTGTATTCTGAAATGCTGTCTGCTCACAATGAAAGAGGATGCATTGCGGGCGGAGCACAATGAGATGGCTCAAGGAACCATACAGTGTGGTTACACACAGCCCAACCTCATGTCATCCCAACATGGATTGTTTGACAATGAGGAAGAGGAGGAGGAGGAAGAACAGGAGCTATTTTCCTGCGTTATAGACGGTACTACAAGCACAACTGTCATACCATCTGTTCAGCGTGGATAGCCTGAGGATAGGGAGGAGAACAGCATGGTCAGTCATCCTGTTGGTGAGGACACGGAAGTCTTGCCTGTTAGCAGTCTGGCACGTATTGCAGACTTTTATATTGCGCTGCCTTTCCCGTGACCCTCGCTTTAATAAAATATGTGTTGACACTCATTACTGGTTGGTGACACTTCTAGACCCACGCTGCAAGGAGAACTTTCAATCTCTTCTTCCAGAGGCAGATAGGTGTACTAAAATGTTGCAGTACTAGAGGGCCATTGTTGCAGAATTAATAAAAATTCCCATCTGAAAACGCCGGTGGCAGAGGTCACAGTTCGTTGGACAACCAAGGAGTAGAGGCAAGAGAGACAACTCCAATCCAACAGAGGCAGGGTAGCACTGGCAAAGTTCTGGGACAGTTTTCTCAGACCCTCCAATCGCAATAGCTCAGAGACATGGGATACTCTCACAAGGAGTGCAAAGTTTGGGAAGATGCCGAGGGAGTACCTTGCAGACCGTACCAATGTCCTCCGTAATTCTTCTGTGCCTTTTAATTATTGGGTATCCAAGCTGGACACGTGAAATGAAATGGCTTTCTATGCCTTGGAGGTCCTTTCCTGCCCTGCCGTTAGCGTTTTGTCTGAGCGGGTTTTTAGTGCCACTGGTGGAATCATAACTGATAAGTGCATCCGCCTGTCAACTGAAAATGCTGACAGGCTGACTCTTATAAAAATGAACAAAGGCTGAATTGGGGCAGACTTCTTTACACCACCGAATGATAACAGCGAAACATATCATGTATTTTTTGGGAGGTGTATTACCATGCACCTCTTCACACCTACAGATGGGTATACGCTTCCTGACTTTGGCTATTTGGTGTGTCATCCTCCTCCTTCTCATCCTCATCATCCACCACCACTAGATCAACATGGTGACCGTTGTCTGTGATGCAACAGCCAACTTAGTTTGTAAAAGGTTGTTTTTGATGCCCTTTAAAAAAATGTTTACACAGTATGTTGATGTGTACCCCCCAGGGGGAAATGTTTGTCAGCCCATACACTTAGTATATGGGGATTACAAATACAGGAGATCCGCTCCTTTAAACTGGGAAGACCTTTTTCTGAGGCCATCCTCCATGTTTCTTCCTACACCACCACTAGATCACCTGGTTGACTGTGTTCCATAATGCAACAGCCACATTAATGGTTTAATGGGTGTTTATGATGCCCATAACAAAAATGTTGACACAGTATTGTTACCTCTACCCACTCCCCGCACTCCCTGCTCAACGCCGCCGGGTCCGGGTATGCTGCCACCAACGCCGCTACTCCCTCGCTGACTCAGTCTCCTGTCCGTGCTCCCCGCGGGGCGCGCTCTTCCTCTGCCACCGGCCGCGCGCTCCTGTGGTTCACGCATGTGCCTTAGGGCCCGACCACACGTGCTCTCCCCGCTCTTATGCCCCTGAGTGACCTGACCCGGCATTTCTGCCTGTCCAATGAAGGATAGGCGCCGGCTATTTCAAGCCGCCCTCCCTTAGTGGAGGCGCATGATTATCGTGTTCCATATGCCATATTTAGGTAGCCTTGCTGCCGCTTGCTTTGACCTGCACAGCTTGCTACTTAACCTTTGTTTTCCTCCATTTCTTCCAGAGTCCGCACCTGTCCTGTATTCCCCTGGTGCCTGTCTTCCATCTCTCCTTATTCCAGCTACCATCT
This sequence comes from Oophaga pumilio, assembly GCA_009801035.1. Lineage (NCBI taxonomy): Eukaryota > Metazoa > Chordata > Amphibia > Anura > Dendrobatidae > Oophaga > Oophaga pumilio. The sequence goes on along the minus strand of VIAB01004699.1, from coordinate 8,361 downwards.
CCACCTCCGTACCTCTCTTGCTCCCTCCTGCTTAGGTCTTCTCTGTTCCTACCCACCTAGTCATCTCTCCGTTTTTTACGTTCTTTTTCCCTGAGCCGACCCCTGGTCCTGACATCCATGGTTCTAGAGGTCCCTGAGCCTGCTCCCAAACGATCCCTGTATAGGGTTGGTCTAACCTGGTGCATTCGCTCAAGGGAGGTTTGGTATCACGGTCCAGTGGGTCCAATCTCGTCCTCGCCGCCTCCGGCGTAACACCATAATCAGGCTATGGACCCCGCCAGGACATCTGTCCAGAAGGAGTTGGTATTCTAGTGAGGAAACCAGACTCGCATCATGTCTTTCATAAAGACAATGGATTTCCGATTATCTGCCTTACAGGCCGCGGATCCCGGGAATGCCTCCCAGTTAGCCAGCAGCACGATATGCAGGCTCACATCTTGTCCTTTATGGCCTCCGTGGATGACTGCCTGCTTTCCTTGCAGTCGGCCTCTTCGCAGGTATCACCCCGGTTTCCGACACAACGCCTACACCCTCGCCCCAGCAGTACCCCACCGACAGGGCTAAGGTGGCTTTTATCGTATCCCATTTGTAGGGAGAGGCTCTTTTCTTGGTGAATCCTCCTTGGGAACGAGACGACCCCATTGTGTCCAGTATTGTGACCTTTATGGACACCTTCAGAAGAGTCTTTGATGAGCCTGGGCGGCTAGCTTCCTCCACGGAGTCCCTTTTTAACCTCCATCAGGCAATTCTCATTGTCGGACAATATGCCATTTGCACGTTGTCCTCGAAGCTGGGGTGGAACAACGAGGCTTTGGTAGGGGCCTTTTGGCGAGGATTGTCTGGCAAGATTAAAAACGAGCTTGCTGGATGGGATATTCTGACCACCTTGGAGGATCTCATTTCACTTGCCACGCTCATTGATTTGCGCTTTCAAGAGCACTCTCGAGAGGCTGCCAGAGAGAGGAGACCTTTTAGTCCTTCCTCTTCTCCAGCTCATAGACCCCCAGTCCTCGGCCTTCAGGTTCTCCCGGCAGTTCTGCACCGGAGCCTATGCAAATAGACCGGGTTAAGATGGCGTAACAACGCAGGAAAGAGAGGTTTGCACAGGACTTGTGCTTATACTGCGGTGGTACGTCTAATTTCCTGCGCTCATGTCCTGAGAGGCCAGGAAATGCCTCCACCTAGGTCAGATAAGAGAGGCCTTCCTAGGTGTGTCAGATTCCTCTCTACCTCTTAAGGTACTGCCACACTAAACAACATCGCTAACGGGATCGCTAAAAAACGTCACTATTTAGCGATCCCGTTAGCGATGTTGCTGTGTGCGGCAGCTTCCAGCGACGAGCTTCCTGCTGTGATCTCGCTCGTCGCTGGAATCGTTCCGGACCCTATTTGATCGTCGGCGCTCCCGCTGGGTAAGTATATATCGCTAGTGTGGCACCTTTTCTTAGCGATTTAGCAGTACTTTTGTACCGCTAAATCGCTAAGAAGATCGCTAACGGCGATAGCGTCGTTAACTATATCGCTAAATGTGGCACACATTTAGCGATATTAAAACGATCCCGCTAGCGATCTCATTAGTATGCGACGCTAACGAGATCGTTAGCGGGAGCGTTTAGTGTGGCAGTACCTTTACTCTTTCTGTTCTGATTGTCCAGGGTCAGAGGCGTGGTTCTGAACTGGCTGATGCGGATTCGGGCGTGGCAGGCAACTTTATTCGGCTTAAGGAGGTGAAGAAATATCGGATCCCGGTGGTCTCCTTAAAGTGCCCCGGTATGATTGCCTCCGTAGACGGTAAACCCCTGCAAGATTCCATCTCTATGGTTACTAAAGGAAGTGGTTCTGCAGATTGGGACCCCGCATTAAGAGAAGATTGCCTTCTATGTTCCGCCCAACTTGTCGCTTCCGCTGCTTCTCGGTCTCCCTTGGCTTCAAACACACAAGCCCGTCTTGGATTGGCATTCCAGTGAGATACTCTGCTGGGGCATCCATGCCAAGAGAGATGCTTAGGATCTGTCCGTCCGGTCATCGCATCTCGACCTCATTTTGCTCCTGTGTGATTGCCTCCTTTGCAAACGTTTTTAATAAGGAAGCTGATATCCTTTCATCACATCCGCCCTATGACTGCCCAGTCGAACTACGGCCAGGATCCACCCCGCCTAGGGGCCGAATCCATCCACTTTCCCCAGCTGAGACATCTGCAATGTCTGAATACGTCCGGGAGAACCTTACCAGGGTTTTAGACGAAAATCCTCCTCTCCTGCCGGTGACGGTTTCTTCTTTGTAAAAAAGAGGGATGGCTCCCTTCGGCCTTGCATCGATTGCAGAGGCCTGAATGACATCACGATAAAGAATAAGTATCCTCTGCCGCTAATTCTGGAGCTTTTCAATCACCTGAGAGGGGCTCGGATCTTTTCTAAGTTGGATCTACGTGGAGCCTACAACCTCATTCGTATCCGCTTTGGAGACGAGTGGAAAACTGCTTTTAACACCTGGGACAGACACTATGAAAATCTTGTCATGCTCTTTGGTCTGTGTAACGTTCCCACAGTATTTCAAGAATTTGATAACCACATCTTCCGGGATCTGCTATACTCCTGCATTGTGGTCTATCTAGATGACATCCTTGTCTTCTCCCCAGATTTGTCGTCTCACAGGTGGAGCGTCCGCCTGGTCCTGCAACGCCTGCGGGAGAACCCTTTTTATGCTAAGATGGAGAAGTGCCTCTTCGAGCAGTCTTCCTTCCCCTTTTTAGGGTATATTGTCTCTGAGTCTGGACTGGAGATGGACCTGGGAAAGTTGTCTGCGATCCTCCAGTGGCCACGTCCGGTAGGGGTAAAGGCTATCCATGGCTTCCTCGGATTTGCCAATTACTACCGACAGTTTATCCCACATTTCTTGTCTATAACCAAGCCAATCTCTTGCCTCACTCAGAAGGGAGTCATCCCAGCAACCTGGTCCCCGAAGGCCGAAGAGGCCTTTCTAAGCCTAAGACAAGCTTTTGCAGCTGCGCCTGTGTTACATCGGCCGGAGGTGAACAAACCATTTGTCCTGGAAGTGGACACATCTTCCACTGGAGCCGGCGCAGTGCTGTCTCAGAGGTCCTCTTCTGGTCGGTTGGTCTCCTGCAGATTCTTTTCTAAGGCTATTTCTTCTGTGGAGTGCAACTATTCTATAGGGGATCGGGAGCTGTTGGACATCAAGATGGCCCTGGAGGAGTGGCGCTATCTGCTGGAGTGGGCTCTCATCCTTCTACCATCTTTACTGACCATAAGAACCTTGCCCACATTCAGTCTGCCCAGAGGCTCAACCCCCGACAGGCCATGTGGTCCCTATTCTTCACTCGCTTCGACTTTGAGTTGCATTTCTGCCCTGGTCAGAAGAATGTCAAGGAAGACGCATTATCATGGTCTCTTCAGCCTCCAGACTTGGAAGAGGAGCCCTCTCACATCATTGATCCAGTCAAGATCATCATGGTGGCTCCTGTGAGGTTGATTACCCCGCTGCCAGGTAAAACCTTTGTTCCTGAGGCTGATAGGACAGAGGTGCTGCGTTGAGGACACTCCTCCAAGATCTCTGGTCATGTCGGGGTTAAAAAGGCTCTGGTTCTCATTTCCCGGTTTTACTGGTGGCCCTCTCTCCGCCAAGATGTGGCTGACTTCACTGCCTCGTGTTCCTCCTGTGCCAAGGTCAAGGCTCCTAGACGATTGCCTTTGGGGCTTCTGCTTCCTTTACCTGTTCCTTCATCTCCATGGCAACACATAGCCTTGGATTTTGTCATGGACCTGCCCCGCTCTTCCTGTTACACAACAATCTTGCTGGTAGTAGACCGGTTCTCTAAAATGGCGCACTTTGTCCCACTACAAGGACTGCCTTCCATTCCTGAGTTGGCAAGGGTCTTCGTACAGCAAGTCTTCCGACTTCATGGATTTCCGCTACACATTGTGTCTGATCGTGGAGTGCAATTTACGTCTCAATTTTGGAGGGCCTTGTGTGATCTCTTGGAGGTTAAGTTAGATTTCTCTTCTGCATATCACGCTCAAACCAATAGCCAAGTGGAGCGTGTCAATCAATTGTTGGCATCCTATCTTTGTCATTTCTCCAATGCTCATCAAGATGACTGGTCCTGCCTTCTCCCGTGGGCCGAGTTTGCCTATAATAACCATCCCAACGAGTCCTCAGCCAAATCTCCTTTTTTTGTAGTTTTTGGCATGCAACCCTGTATTCAGTTGCAGTTTCCGCCACCTCCAAGGTGCCTGCAGCAGACTCAGTAACCTTGGAATTCTCCCACATTTGGCTAGAGACTAAAGAGGCGCTCGAGAGGGCTGGAGAACGAATGAAGAGGCATGCCGACAAGAGGCGCTTGTATGCCCCATCTTATGTTCCAGGCGAGAAGGTTTGGCCTTTGTCTAAATATATTAGATTGAAGATGCCCTCTTACAAGTTAGGACCTCGTTACATCGGCCCTTTTGAAGTCCTCCGGTGCATCAACAATGTAGCCTATAAGCTGAGGTTGCATGCCTCGCTCCGCATTCCCAATGTCTTCCACATCTTTCTCCTGAAGCCAGTCATACTGAATCGTTTCCATCCTGCTCCTGGCTCCTCTCCTCCTGCGGTCAGTGCAGATAATGTTTCTGAGGTGAATGATATTCTAGCCTCCAAGAGGGTCAGGGGTAAGATGTTCTTTTTAAATGATTGGAAGGGGTTTGGTCCCTAGGAGAGGTCTTGGGAACCTCGGGAGAACATTAATGTTCCCCGCATTCTTAAAAGGTTTTTATCCAAGGGTAGAGGAGGGGGGAGTAAGAGAGGGGGTACTGTTACCTCTACCCGCTCCCCGGCGCCAGGTCCATGTCTGCTGCCACCCACGCCGCTACTCCCTCGCTGTCTCAGTCTCCGGTCTGTGGTCCTCGCCGGGTGCATGCACAGGCGCTCCTGCGCGCTCCTCCTCTGCCGCTGGCTGCGTGCTTCTGTGGTTGGCACATGCGCCTTGGGGCCCAACCGCGCATGCTCTCCCCACTCTTAAGCCTCTGAGTGACCTGACCCGGCAGTTCTGCCTGTCCATAGTGGAGGCACATGATTATCGTGTTCCATATGCCATATTTAGGCCGCCTTGCTGCCACTTGGATTGACCTGCACAGCTTGCTACTTAATCCTTTTTTACCTCCTTTTCTTCCAGAATCCGCACCTGTCCCGTATTCCCCTGGTGCCTGCCTTCCATCTCTCCTCATTCCAGCTACCATCTCCACCTCCGTACCCCTCTTGCTCCCTCCTGCTCAGGTCTTCTCCGCTCCTACCCACCTAGTCATCTCTCCGTTTTTTACATTCTTTTTCCCTGAGCCGACCCCTGGTCCTGGTTCTTGAGGTCCCTGAGCCTGCTCCCAAACGATCCCTGTATAGGGGTTGGTCTAACCTGGTGCACTCGCTCAGGAGAGGTTTGGTATCACGATCAGTGGGTCCACTCTTGGTCCTCGCTGCCTCCGGTGTAATAAGTATGTTGATGTGTACCCCCCTTTAAACTGGGAAGACTTTTTTTGGAGGCCATCCTCCACGTATCTTTACACACCACCACAAGAACATGAGGGTTACTGTGTTCCGTGATGCAACAGACATATTGTTTTGCAAGGGTGATTATGACGTCCGTAAAATAAATATTTACACAGTAGGTTGATGTGTCCCCCCCAGGGGAAAATGTTTGTCAGCCCATACACTTAGAGTATGGGGATTACATGTACAGGAGATCCACTCCTTTAAACTGGTAAGACCTTTTTCTTAGGCCATCCTCCACATCTCTCCCGACATCAGCACTAGATCACCAGGGTGACTGTGTTCTCTGATGCAACTGCCACATTAGTGTTTTCAAGAGTGCTAATGATGCCCGTAACAAAAATATTTACACAGTATGTTGATGTGTACCCCCCAGGGGGAATTCATTGTCAGCCCATACACTTACTTTATGGGCATTACAAGTATAGGAGACCCGCTCTTTTTCAATGGAAACAGATTTTTAGGACATCCTCCACGTCTCTTCCAAGTGGTATTTCGATGCATCCAAATTTGAGGCAGGCCTTTTATTCACTGCATAGGCAAAAGGAATGGGAGATCCACTTCCTAATATTGTGAACTTGTTGGTTGTTCATCTTCAACAATGCAGTTCTCCACTGCCAGTTCTTCAGCCTGAAAACTGCAATGCTACAATGCAGGGTCTTCAGCCTCACCACTGCAATTCACCAATGCAGGTTCTTCAGGCTCAACACTGAAGTGATGCACTTCTGGGTCTTCTTCCTTAACACTGCAAAGCTACAATGCAGGTTGTTCGGGCTCTAGATTGTAATGCTCCACTGCTGTTGTTAGGATCTGCGGAACGCACCAAAATAAATATAAATAAAGGGTGCATTCGCAGCCCGGGGTCCACCGCTAGTAAGTCTGCTGCTAGTAAGATGGCGGTATAAGCGAACTCTGTTACTTCACAGAGTCGCTGAGGTAATGACGCAAAGGTAGAGACTGTGTCCTGTTAACACCACAGGAGTACACAGATAACTGATGTGCAGTTAGCAGTCTGTGATCATGCAGTCAGCACGCAAACATACAAATGTCCTCACCGGAGGTGCCGGTATTCTAGGGGCTTATTTCAGCCAGACCCTGAACACGTGCATAAAAATCTCCTCACCGGAGGTGCCGGTATTCTAGGGGCTTATTTCAGCCTAGCCCTAACCAAATGCGTGCATGATCATACTGGCGCAAAGCACATAACACAATTGACACTAGCGCATGGCGGCACAGCCATGCCACCCTTTTATAGCAGCAACTACAGGACCTACCAGAAAAGGACCAATGAGAAACTGTTCTAAAACACATGTAGTTTCAGGACCTTCCTGGCGGACCAATAAGAGCTGCTGCAGTAGCTGAGCATGTGACCCCTGATCTCCTATGAGAGATCTTACCCTGGGCATGCTCAGAAAGGAAAACACAGAACTTAGTCCCAACTGAGTCTGCTTGCCGCTGACCTGCACTGGTTACAATGGTAGGACCTGGAGGGGCAGCAGTAATTCTCTGCACAGCACTAGACTGAGCGAAATGCTGGGACCGACGTCTCTGCTGAGCAGGTTCCACTGCGGCAGGACACGGATGGGAGACCGCAGCGGGGAAAGCTCGAGATTCCCCTTGTGCAGGAGCGTGAGCTCGACCCCTAACAGCTGTGTGTTCATCCTCAACACTACAATAGTCCACTGCTGGGTCTTTTGCTTCAACACTGCAATTGTCCACTGCAGGTTCTTCAGGCTCACCACTGCAATTCACCAAGGCAGGTTCTTCAGCCTCAACAACGCAATTCTCAACTGAAGGTCCTTCAGCCTCAAAACTAAAATTCTCCACTGCTGGACCTTCAGCCTCAACACTGATATTCAACAATACAGGTTCTTCAGCCTAAACAATGTAATGCTCCAATGCCAGGTGTTCTTTAGCCTCAACTTTAGCCAGACTCAACACTGACATTCTCCACTGCCGAGTGGGTCTTCATCCTCAACACTGACATTCTCCAATGCAGGATCTTCAGGCTCAACAATTCTCTGCATAGCTAAACAATATGGGAGTACCAAATTGCTAGGAACAATGCTTCCAGGTGGCCATCCAGTACGTTGGTTCAAAGAGTTATTAGGGTGCAGGTAACGGTGGGGCAGGGCAGGCCTTGCATTCAATGCCTAGGCAAACTGTATGGCCGTACCAAATAAAGCTTAATGGAAACTTTGGTTTCATGTGGCCATCCTGTACATTGTTTCAAAGGGTTATTGGGGTGCGTGTAACTTTGGGACAGGGCAGGCCTTGCATTCATTGCATAGGCAAAATTATGGAAATACCAAATGAATTCTTGGAACACTGGTTGCATGTGCTGATCCATGACATCTGTTCAAAGGTTTGTTGGGGTGTGTCCAAATTTTGGGCAGCCCTGCCACTCACTCCATATGCAATAATGTATAAGGGACCCACTGTTTAATAATGGGAACAACAAAGCATAGTCGGCTGATGGCTCTCTAAGAAAAGTGAGGGCCCTCTGCTGTCTCTATAAAAATAGACTTTGTGACTTTAAGAGTCCCTCCTTCATAAATGAAACAGGATGTGTCTGATGATGTGTCACACACCACATGGCCAAATAAGGTTGTAAAATGTTAAAATGACATTTCACTGTGAATGCATTTGTCTTGGTTGAAAGCAATGGAAAAGTTAAAAAACGCATAAAAAACGCTACATGTTAACATAGCCCAAGTGGTGGAGGAACATTTTGTTTTGGGTTATTTATTTTGCCTTACATTCAAATCATTACCTCGGAAAGGATGTTCCTTAACCCCTTCACCCCCAAGGGTGGTTTGC
>VIAB01004698.1:108880-121128 GCA_009801035.1 Oophaga pumilio | reverse complement strand
GAGGTGAGCTGTGATATCACCTATTGTGAATGGTGGATATTGTGCTCCCAACATTACTGATCACCTGTCCACAACATATGTGATATCTCTGATTGATGAATGTGAAGCCATTAAGGGTCCCAGAGGTCAAAGCATGACCACTCTCCCATTTATTCTCTATGAGACTGCCAAAAACAAAGAGTCCTGTATTCTGCCACCTCTGATAGTCTCATAGTCAGTGATAGCAGCGGTGGTGCACATGCATAACTATTGCTCTATTCCGGCGAGACAAACTTTTGATGCTGGGAACAACCTTTTAAAAGGGTGGTCTGGACAGCTGCTGATCAGCCAGTCATCACCTACACTGTGGATAAGTGATAACTTGTTTTGGAGAACCCCCCGTTAAACATCCTCTACTTTTTGGCTGCTGCAGAGCACATTTCGCTTTCCCTCAGTGTAATACAACCCCTGGCAAAAATTCTGGAATCACCGGCCTTGGAGGATGTTCATTCAGTTGTTTTATTTTGTTGAAAAAGCAGATCACAGACATGGCACAAAACTGAAGTCATTTCTAATGGCAACTTTCTGGCTTTAAGAAACACTAAAAGAAATCAAGAACAAATAATGTGCTAGTCAGTAATGGTTATTTTTTTAACCAAGCATAAGGGAAAAATTATGGAATCACTCAATTCTGAGGGAAAAAAATTCTGGAATCATGAAAAACAAACAAACAAAAAAACCCTCCAACACATCACTAGTATTTTGTTGCACCACCTCTGGCTTTTACAGCAGCTTGCAGTCTCTGAGGCATGGACTTAATAAGTGTCACACAGGACTCTTCATCAATCTGGCTCCAACTTTCTCTGATTGCTGTTGCAGATCAGCTTTGCTGGTTGGAGTCTTGTCATGGACCATTTTCTTCAACTTCCACCAAAGATTTCCCATTGGATTGAGATCCAGACTATTTTCAGGCCATGATATTGACATTATGTGTCTTTTTTCAAGGAATGTTTTCACAGTTTTGCTCTATGGCAGGATGCATTATCATCTTGAAAAATGATTTCATCATCCCCAAACATCCTTTCAATTGATGGGATAAGAAAAGTGTCCAAAATATCACCATAAACTTGTGCATTTATTGAAGATGTAATGACAGCCGTCTCCCCAGTGCCTTTACCTGACATGCAGATATATCAATGACTGTGGAAATTTGCATGTTCTCTTCAGGCAATCATCTTTATAAATCTCATTGGAACGGCACCAAACAAAAGTTCCAGGATCATCACCTTGCCCAATGCAGATTCGCGATTCATCACTGAATATGACTTTCAACCAGTCATCCACGATTGCTTTTCCTTAGCCCATTGTAACCTTGTTTTTTTCTGTTTAGGTGTTAATGATGGCTTTCATTTAGCTTTTCTGTATGTAAATCCCATTTCCTTTAGGCGGTTTCTTACAGTTCGGTCACAGATGTTGTCTCCAGTTTCGACCCATTCGTTCCTCATTTGTTTTGTTGTACATTTCCTGTTTTGGAGACATATTGCTTTAAGTTTCCGGTCTTGACGCTTTGATGTCTTCCTTGGTCTACCAGTATGTTTGCCTTTAACAACCTTCCCATGTTGTTTGTATTTGGTCCAGATTTTAGACACCGCTGACTGTGAACAACCAACATCTTTTGCAACATTGTATGATGATTTACCCGCTTTTAAGAGTTTGATAATCCTCTTCTTTGTTTCAATTGACATCTCTCCTGTTGGAGCCATGATTCATATCAGTCCACTTGGTGCAACAGCTCTCCAAGGTGTGATCACTCCTTTTTAGATGCAGACTAACGAGCAGATCTAATTTGATGCAGGTGTTAGTTTTGGGGATGAAAATTTACAGGGTGATTCCATAATTTTTTCCCTCAGAATTGAGTGATTACATAATTTTTGCCCTATGCGTGGTTAAAAAAAATAACCATTACGGACTACCACATTATTTGTTCTTGATTTCTTTTAGTGTTTCTTAAAGCCAGAAAGTTACCATTTGAAATGACTTCAGTTTTGTGCCATGTCTGTGATCTGTTTTTTTTCAACAAAATAAAACACCTGAATGAACATCCTCCAAGGCCGGTGATTCCATAATTTTTTGCCAGGGGTTGTATTACGTGTGAGCCCTTTTCAACGATCATGATCTTTGAACGATACAGTTAATCTAGATAAAAGGACCCGTCAAGAGCTTCTAGGGGGTCACGTCCTTGAAAGTGTCCTTTTAATTTTCTTTTTTTTTTTCTTTAAAAAGGGGTTGCCTGATTTAGACAGGTCATTTTCAAGTATGGAGTCTGGATTCTGACAATCAGCCACAAAGTCTCCCTGTCTCTGGAAAATTGCATAATGTGGGCAGCCCACTGACTGCAATAGGCATCATGTAATGCTTTGCTTCTCCTGCGGGGGAGCTGCAGAAAAATTAATCGCTTGTTGTTGAATTCTACCAACCAGTACAGCTAAACCTTCCATCAAATAAAATAACAAATACAAACCTGGAAAAAGTGGACAAACCCTTTAAAAGTTCAGAAAAAAAAAAACGGAACTATATAAACCAGCCACGATAATAAATCACATCTTTTATAAATCGAGAGACCGATCATTGCCTCGTTTCCCTCCACTCCTACTAGATAATACTCGAGGCGCACACCCGCTCGCTGCAAGTACCCCAATATTGCCGAGCCAGGTGCAATAATGTGTGGCGGCATCACAACTACTGCAGAGGACAGTCACATGAAATCACAGATTTGCAAAAATTTTCTGTAAAAGAAAAAAAAAAAAAAAGTTTTTATTTCGGCTATTCAACGGGTCAAAATCTTTCAACCGGTAAAACGGAGCAAAAACGGGCAGCACAGAATAAAGTCTCATGTGGACAGATAACAGAGAGCGACGCCGTTTAGGAGTCAGATATAACTGGAGTCCGCGTGAGATGCATCTCGGCTGTAATTTTTTTTTTTTTACTGACATCACAATGACGACGTACAAAAAGCGATGACCACATCGTAGAGGACGAGCTAAAGTGCATCTAGGACCCCAATACTTCCCGCTATGGCATACTATATATCACCGTCCCGTTGGGAAGCTCCAATTCCCCGGCATGCCCTAAAGGCTGCAGGTTGCCAGGGCATGCTGAGGCATGTAGCTTCACAACACTGGAGGACATTCTTGGAACTTTAGTCAGATTTCGCAAAAAATACCATAGTATGGCTTGAACTCTACCAATGCAGCCTTGACCTCAGCGGAAAAGATGGCCAAAACGAAAAACCTAGTAGACTATTATCTTCCACTGAAGTCATACTGAAAAGCCCACGTGCTCATCGTCATCGTTGGTCGTCCATCATAGGCCAGCTACCCTAAGCAATCCGGAAGAACCATATTCTGCTAAGTCCGCAGGGAGCCGGCCTCCGGAGCGACCGTCGATAGTGACTAATAAAAGTCAAAAAATGATTGACGTCTCCCACAGGTGTGCACTCCAAAGACGGGCTTCACCATATCACTTGGGCATTACCATGCTCAGTCGTAAGAGCCGCCTTCCAAAACTCAGCTTTACGGGCCTCCGTGTGGCATCGTTCAACCTTTGATAGAAAAAGTTGACTATGGGAGACATCTGCGCTATGACACTGCCCTAAAACATGTAGCAGATCAATAGAAATTGAGCCGACGCGATTTGGGATCGAAGGAAAGACTATTGGTCACATATGTCATAGAGTTACCCCTGGATTGGCAAATACAATACACTTCTCCGGGCCGCCTTCCTCTCTGCATGTCGGATATATAGGCCGCACCATGGAAACACAGCGAGGACGCTAATGAAATGAGACATTTCAGATGACAGACTCGACAAATGATCAGATGTGCATCTTAAAAAAAAAAAAAAGTCAGCACTTATTGGGAACAAAAAAAAAAAACCCAAAAAACAAAAATAACAAAAAAAAAACAGTCTATAGAAGTGTAACCGTGTCATAAAAAGTGCAATCAAAGAAGGAAAAAAAAATACTACATTGATAAAATCCACATATAAAAATGGTGCATACTTAAAAAAAGCAAAAAACAACTTCACAGGTGAATGGACAATTCTCAGAAGGGTCGAGTAATCTGGGGGCCTGGCGGCAAACGTAGAACGACCGCCCCAGTCTTGGATACGTGTAATGTCATGGAGGACGGGACAGGAGCGAGGAATAGTTTCTGGAGACTGCCGTCACAACGTGTTCCTTAGGTGGTGGAGCCAAAAGCAAAAACGTGACAGTGGATTTCACAGTCTTTTTTGGGGGAAGTGGAAAGATAAGGGGATGACTTTCACCCAAAGACCAAGCGCTTGCCAGCTCGCGTGTCCTTTCTTTTTTGGATGCATCCGGTCACGATAAACCTTTCCTCACTGAAAGACCGACAACAAACTCTTGTCCGTTTGCATTAGCAGGTCACCGACGATGGATCCAGTAAATCATGAGTTTAAAACGGCCCCCGAGGAGCGCAAAATAAAAAAAAAAAAGAAAAAGAAAAAGAAGTCGGCTATTTTCTTGCCTGTGGTGTTGTTCACATTCACACAGATAACATGATGCTCTTACGCAAGAGCTTGAAATTTCCTACATTTAAAGTCTTCAGGTCCCAATGAGATTTTAAAATAGGCATTGATAAAAATAGTGAAGAACGCAGTACCACATGTACCCTGACAAAAACGCCAGCGACTGTACAAGGAAGAGCCAGATGTTGTTTAGGGTCATCTCTCTGGGCGCCGCTTTCTTCTGTCCCGGCAGGGGAGGAAAAGCACCTGGAAAAGAAAACAAAAGTATGGAAGACAAAAGAAATTCTGCAGAAATAATATTCATGGGGCAGTCGAGAGTCTGGATGAACGTAATGGTCACGGTCATTATAGTAACTTGGCGATCTGATGACCAACGTAATAACAGACAGATGACAAAGTACTAAACTTATCCCAAATAAAAGGGTTCAGACAGAAAAATCACTCCAAGCGCTACCAGGGGGTCTGTTCTGTATAGCTTGCTGCCTGTTGTCAGGAGTAATCAGTGTTCAGCAGCAGCAAAGGGAGACAGACGACAGGAAGTGGGCGTGGCATTTACACCCTCAACCGAAAGTGGGCGTGGCATTTACGTCCTCGTCAGGAAGTGGGCGAGGCATTTACTCCCTCTGGAAGAAGTGGGCGTAGCATTTACTCAGGAAGTGGGCGTGGCATTTACTCAGGAAGTGGGCTTTTCCCCTCTCTTATACAGGAAGTGAGATTTTCCTCTCTTATACAGGAAGTGGGATTTTCCTCTCTCTTATACAGGAAGTGGGATTTTCCTCTCTCTTATACAGGAAGTGGGATTTTCCTCTCTCTTATACAGGAAGTGGATTTTTCCTCCCTTTACAGGAAGTTGGTCTCTGCATATCTGCTCATGCTCATCTGTATGTCAGCATACAGATATAAAAGCAGTGTGGCCACGCAAACAGTTGGACAATAGCAGGAGCAATGCAAGCTGATAAAAGAAAGAGTTCCAGTCCCAATAGTGCTGACAGAATACTGATGAAAAGGAACCGCCCACACAAAAACATTGGATGGCAAGTTGCAGAACATGAGAGTTGGGGCAGCAGTTCCTTGGCATATTAGACCGGAGTATGGACCAAAATCGGTTGGTTAAGAATACAAATGGGCTTTACTTTTTTTTTTTTATATATAAGGGGATGACTTTCACCCAAACACTTGGCGTTCGAAGACCAAGCGCTTGCCAGCTCGCGTGTCCTTTTTTTTTTTGATGCAATATATATATTTGTTGAGTAAGGATATACATATGTATCCCTTACTCAACCATTTAATCGTAAACTACTCCAGCATAGACACGGTAATAATCCTGCTGGTCTGTTTATTTTCCTGCAGCCGTCCACCCTTGTGACTGCTGCAGCCAATCATTGCCCCCTGCTGTCAGTAGTGATGCCAGTATATACAGCACAAGACTGCAGCGATCAGCAGGGTGGCCGAAATAATCAGCTGCAAGAAAATAAGCATAGACTGAGAACACTGGAGCATCGATGCTGGGGTAGTGTGGGATTAAACTGGAGAGATAATAGAGAATCCCGGCCACCCAGCTGTGCAGGAACTGTCACCGGCCATATTCATTGCTAGTTATGAGAAGTCCAAAGAGCTGAGCAACCAGCAGATTTAGGAATTCAGCTCTGGAAGTAACCGGATCACACGATGACCCAAATAAATACAAGTTAATGGACAATAATACCCATAAAAAAATATTAAGATGTCACGTACATCAGTGTTTACCTAAGGTGTCACGTATCCAGCACTACATGTACAGGGAGGCTCCTAGACTCCATGATGTCATTTATACCGTACCTGTTTTATAAAAATGTGACAAAAGCTCCTCTTTTTCAACAAATCGCTGATATAACCAATCTGTGAGCGCTTCTGTTTCCATGGGAACATCTTTGATCGGATAAATTCTGTTCAGAAGGAGAAATGGGATGTTATCAGAGAGATGGAACATAATTTTTTATTTTGGATAGGAAGTCATAAGGGTTAAAAGCTGACCAGTGATTTCTCATTTTTCCAACAAAATTTACAAAACCATTTTTTTTTTTAAATTTTTTAGGGAACACATTACATATGAAGCGGCTAGTGTGAAAGTTTTATAGGTCGGGGCGTTCTGGACACGGTGATATGAAATATGTGTACTTGCAGAGCATTAGAGCAGCGTCTGACATGCAGGGAGGAGTGCCAGGTGCTGCTCTCAGCATGAGCGGACAGTCCATCGCCCCTAGGTGACTTCGCAGCCATCTTTGGGTATGGGGCCACCATGGAGACCATCGGCATAACGAGATCGCATCTGGTTGTGGCGATGGAAGCACAAAAGGGAGCTCCCTCCCTCTGCGATGCCACGGCCACTACAGAAAGTGGCATCACAGGGGTTAAACGCCCATGATCGGTGCTAGCGAACTGACACCCACATTTCATCATGGCATCGCTCAGCATCAGCCAATGCGATCATTGCAATAAATTATATATAATTACATAATATACATGTGCACGTACACATACACTTCTCTTTGCAAGAACACAGCGCCTGAAAAGCAGTATATATATATGGTGCATGTCGGGAAGGGTTTAAAGGGGGTATTCCCATCTCCAAGGTCCTATCCCAATATGTAGCAGGTGCACTAATATTAATGCTGTAACAACACCTGCAAGTGAGCGGCAGCAGCCCTACCTGTAGTACACGTGTGTGATCATGGGTGGCCGGTAGCCCAGAATCCAGGTTTGAATGTCCATAGGATTTGCATCGGGATATCCAATCGTGGTGTCTATTACCCACTGGAGGCCTTTAGGTTTCCGGTCTAAAGAAAATGAAAAAGAAATAAATAAAAGGTTAATATATTAAAAATAGATGGAAATATAGGGTAACTGATTATTTTAAGATGCTGCCCTTTATACAGTATACTACAGCAGCAGTCGTCATCGCCCCATTACCCTCCTCTGTCCCACACTACATTTCTATGGATTTACATTGTTCCCATGGGGTGTACATACTATTTAATTCCCACCCAGGGACATAGAAGGTGCAACAGAGACCGGCCCAAGAGGTAGAGGGGCCCGCCGACACCAGCGTCTATATCACCTGGATGTGTCAGAACTGAACAGTATTACGGCGCTCTGTATATGAACGGTTCCCTGCACTGCAATACACGCCGCAGGCTAAGCCGGGGCTGGCAGATGACGTCACCTTGCCCGTCACGGGCGGTGCATCGTAGTGACGTCATGTGCTGCCTGTGCCAGCATGCTGAAGTCAACTACCAGCTTCTGCGCCAGCGATAGAAGAGGATGTCACATGTCGTGGAAGCAGGAGAAGGTAAGAATAATCTTTTGTGTTTTTTTTGTCGTAAATGTGCAGAAGAATGAAGGAAACTGTTATAAGATGGGGCCCGTATGGAAGGGACATTATTACTGGAAGGGGCCCAGGATGGAGGACGTTATACCAGGCAGGGGCCCAGGATAGAGGGGGAATTATTACTGGAAGGGGCTCAGGATAGAAGGGGCACTATTACTGGAAGGGGCCCAGGATGGAGGACGCTATACCAGGCAGGGGCCCAGGATAGAGGAGGAATTATTACTGGAAGGGGCCCAGTATAGAGGAGGTTATACCAGGCAGGGGCCCAGGATGGAAGGGACATTATTACTGTAAGGAGCCCAGGATAGAGGAGGCATTATTACTGGAAATGGCCCAGGATGGAAGGAGCATTATTACTGGAAATGGCCCAGGATGGAGGACATTATTACTGGTAGGGACATAGAATGAAGGACATTATTAATGGAAAGGGCTCAGGATGGAGGACATTCTTACTGGAAGGGGCCCAGGATGAAGGACATTCTTACTGGAAGGGGCCCAGGATGGAGGACATTCTTACTGGTAGGGGTACAGGATGGAGGACATTCTTACTGGAAGGGGCATTAATTCAGGTAGGGGGGATATTATTACTGAAAGAGGCCAGGACGGAGGACATCATTACAGGAAGAAGCAAGGATGGGGGACATTATTACATAGGGGCAAATATACATGAGTTTTGTAAAAAAGTTCTAGGACACTACAAGGGCCCTTATATCTGATCAACATACAGGAGGGACCCAGGTCCAATTTTTGCACCAGGGCCCATCAGGAGTTTCTTTCCGTGCATTTCTGATTTCTGTGGTTTTTCCTGAGCGTTCCCCGGACAGTTTTGGCAGCTAGAGGTTTTTCCCTTAAAGTTTTTACGAAGTCTGTTTCACTGACTTCTTTCCAGTCATTTTTTTTTCCAATCCAATGAATAATGAAGGAACCGCTAACGTTTTTTTTTTTTTAAAGCAAAAATGATGTCAAAACGCTTAACAAAACGTCTGGACGTCTTTTGAGCTTTCACACTGACTTATTATGATGTACAAAGTGTCTTCTGAGCAAAAACCACCAGAAGACTGGACAGGTCACTTTAAAAGTGCCAAGAGGTTAAAAGATGATCAGAAAACTGAACACATGCACAAAGTCGTTTCCATACTGAACTGAGTACGTTCATTTTTTTCCTGAGCGGTTTTGGAAAGGCGGCATCAGCCTGAAAAACCGTCATGTGCACAATCCTGAAGATACTGAAAAAGCACTCTGCTGATCATGGGAATGAACAGATAACACCTAAGCTTGGATTCCGGTCCGGTGGTGTTCCTCCCCTACTGGACAATGGTTGCCGCACTGGCCGCCCTTATGTTATAAAATTGGAATAATCACAAAAGAAACAAAAAAAAGCATCTACAATATGATGGACGTGCGACGCTCACATTTCTGGATGTCAGACGCAGACGTAGAAGATGTTTCGAGGAACTGGTACTGCTCCTTGCACATAGGTGGCCATCATCTACTAAACTATTCTATGCCATGATTTATTCACTATGTGCTGGGTAAAGCTGGCGAGTCGGCCAGGAGCCTCCCCCAGGAAACGGTGCTTGGAGTCACTTTCAGGCTTTTTTTTAAGCTCCTTCAATAATGAACAAGTAACCTAAATCTAAAAAGATTCTTCCCGGATCATTAATATTTCACAGAGGAGGAACAGCTGGATGGGGGTTGTAGTTCTGGCTCTAGCTTCTTTACTAAATTAACAATGAAACAGGAACATTGAGAGTATGTGCACATGTTGCAGATTGGCCTCAGGAATTTCCTGAGCGGATTTTCTGCATCTCTTGGCAGAATCCGCAGGTAAAACTTTGCACATTTTTTGTGGGATTTTCCTGCGGTTTTCTATAATGAAATGGGTGTAGAAACGCTGCGGAATCCGCACAAAGAACTGACATGCTGCGTAAAAGAAATGGCTGCGGATTCCGTGCAGAATTTTACACAGCATGTGCACAGCTTTTATTTTTTCCCATTGCTTAACATTGTACGGTCAAACACTTGTGGATCTGCAGCGACTCCGAGAGGAAAATCCGCTGCGCATCCGCAACGTGTGCACACAGCGTTACAGCACCCAATACCTTTCCCTTTCAAGGTCTTCCCACGGGTCCACTACCTCTTTTTCTTATCCCTCTGTTAGGTCTTCAATCATTTTATGGCTCCATCGCCAACTGGGTGTGACCAGTTGGAGCGGGGTGTGTCCCTGCACGATATCTCACTATCCAATCGGCGAGGACTGTATCAAAACTGCAGGGACACGCCCCTCAGGTAAATGGAATGGTGACACCTAGTTGTCAATTTTTCCTTTGCAAATTTTCAGGAATGCCTCAAAGAAAAGATTCTCCAGAATGGTTCTAATATACCGAATGCAAATATTTACTAACGCTGACACGTCAGAGACGACGAGCCCCCATCAAGCAGGAGAAGCATGCGGAGGAACAAGCATAGCAAGAAAAAGACATGAAAAGTGGGAAGATTAAGATTTGCTTTTTTTTGCAGTCTGAATACTATAGGAGGGAGATTTATGAATACTTTCCTAAAAGGTAGAATAAAAAGTAGAAACAGAGCTAGAAACTGGAAAAGTGATCAGATGAGTCCGCTGAAGAGAGATTTGGCGCATCTTCATGGAAGTCACCAGAGATGAGCCAGACGGGCAATCCCAGCATGCTTTTGGTGCATTTTGCAGCACTTAAAAAAGGGTTTCTCACCTTATGAAATAAATAAAATTGCAACGTGCTTGTAAAAACACAAAACGTGGAGAGAGAAAAAACAAAAGAGGCGCTCGCTGTGTTACTCTGTGGTCAACAGGCTGAGTCGCAGGGCCGGTCGCGTGCGGCACAATTGTGTAAAGCGTGCTGCAGAACGTATCGTCCAATCGTGACCGGATGTAGTCACACCAAATTCAGAGAGGACACAGGTGAAGGAGAGAGGAGTGTGGCGGATCCCGGGCGATAATTCAGGCAGTGACTGGAAGACACTCCCAATCGATTGCACAGTGTTTCGGAGAAGAACCTGCTCCTTCCTCAGGTCTAGTCTGGGGTTATCCCCGAGGAAGCTCTAGGTTCTACTCCAAAGCGTGCTGCAGTAAATTGCACTTACCGCCTGGATTAACCTGGATGCAATGCGAGCGCCGTGCATCTGCGGCCACGTGTTCATTCCTGGTTTTCCGTACAGCAGATGCCAGTCGGCCGGGCACCGTAGACCTTTGATCGTCAGATCGGCACAGATCTCACCCTATCTGAATGATCCGCGTACGCCAATTGGTGGGCGGGAAAAAAAGGAACATTGGGACACGTCGCAGGGGTTTATCCTAGTGCCCGGCGCCCGTTATAAGTCTGCTGTACGGTTTTATTGAATCTTTCACGGTGCGCCGCACAACACGGAGTTCAGCAGTTATTACACCGTCCTACGGCGCCCCGCACGCATCGTCTCAGCTACAGGTTTTATAAACCGGGTCAAGTCGCTTTGTTCTGGTGCGGAGCGAACAAAAAGTCTATCAACCTGAGGATTCTCCGCAATATTCTGCAAATTCAATTGTCTGTTTAATTTAGAATTTACGACCATAAAGTTCTAGTGCGCTCAGGTTTATGTAATATGTCGGCGCAGGGATTTCCCGGGAGTCGGGCGATTCCCAGCATCCTAAATATTTAATGCTGGATCCGGATTTCTGAGGCTTCTTGGAGAGCGGCGCGGGCTGCGCTCTTCCTCTGGATGTAGTACAATTGCACCACACTCAGCCCAGGCGGCAGCCAGGACTTGTGTTTTCAGTTATTTTATTTATTTATCAAACGTTACATTGTTTTTATTTTACACAATAAAGCAAAGGTCTCAGGTCTTTTCTATTAGGGTCAGAATATAGGACGTATCCCAATGAGACATTAATGGAGAGTGGAATTTGGAACTTATGAAATAATGGATCACTACGACCATGGGGGGTCTGACCCCGGGGTCCCCCATATATACTGTGGAGTAAGGGGCTGCAACAATGTTTTCCCCCCTTCTTACATAAAAAAAATATATAATGGAGATATGTAGAGCTACACCATTAGGATACATCAGCTCTGGAGTCATTGAGTCCGACCTCTAGGACCCCAATTATCCCTAGAATGAAAAGGTTGCAGCACTTGTTCTGTGTGGTCTCCAGTTTTCTCCAGCTGTCCATTCCTGAAAAAACACTTATTAAAAAGGAATTTGTTGGCAGTTTTTTTCCATTTAATCTGAGAGCAGCATAATGTAGGGGCAGAGACCCTGATTCCAGTCAAATGTCACTTGCTCAGTAGCTTGCTATAGTTTCAATAAAATCAGTGTTTTATCAGATGGAGATGATCACTGC